>JBCHJU010440996.1:0-19502 GCA_039654505.1 Plocamopherus imperialis
TATTATTTTTATTATTATTATTATTATTATTATTATTATTATTATTATTATTATTATTATTATTATTATTATTATTTCTAATTATTATTTCTAAATATAATTTCTAATTGTTATATTATTAAAGTTTTTATTCATTTGTTACTTTAAAATTTCAGTGACAAGAAGTCAGGGACGCTGGTTCTGGTTTGTGAGCTGATGGATATGAATGTTTATGAGATGATACGAGGTATGAATCCCCAACATGTAAAAATTACACCTAAGATTCAGTTATGACACGTCTGCAGATGAAAAAAATCCATCCACCCCCCCCCCCCCTAAAAAAACAAAACAACAACAAAAACAAAAAAACAACAAAAAAACAACAACAACAAACAAAACAAAAAAACCCCCAAAACACACACACAAAAACAACAAAACTAAAAATATGATATTGCAAATTCCTTTTCTGTAAATAAAATGACTTTTTCCTTATTTTTGTTTTGTTATGGCTTTGCCTATATTAATTCACAGGTCATACCATGAAGTTCTCATATTTGAACTGGAATTGAAATTGATTTATCCTTGATCATTTCAATGAAAGCACAAAATCTTGTGTTAAATTTTACTAAATATTGGTTCAGACATCCTGGTTAGTATTTTTTCGAGTAATCAAGCTTTAACGCCCTCTTGCGAAAGTTATTCTGTTCTACACCGTTCATGGCTACTGGTTTTTTAAAAATTATTTTCAAAAAAGACTTGCATGAAGAAGCTGACTTCATAATCTCACGACCATATCAAGGCAAGCCGGGAACAATTTAAATTTGGATAAAGTCATCAAAAATCTCATATTTTATTGAAGGGTGATGTCATACCCCAAGACAAAATTAAGTGTACATCTTATTCATATAATAATATCACTAAGTGACAGTCAAATGTATGTAAAACTTCTTCATGCCTTTGGTTTCACACTTTTCTTACTTGAACTTGCTTTCAAGACAAAAAGCATTACCTGCCTGAGCGCAAAATCAAAACCTACATGTTCCAGCTTCTCAAATCCATTGACCACATGCATCGGTAAGGCTTTATAGATGGTCTTTTTGTATCAGAAGTAGTTGCTTCTCTGGTCCTGGTCTGTCGTCGGCATAATTATTACTTTTGGATTATCAGTTTTTGCTTCATTTAGTGTGCCTCATAAAGCTAACAACATTCTTCTATTTATCATTATTTCCCCTTCTGCATGCTTTTTCATTTATATATGGTGGTGGACTGTTGATTGATGCTTACATGATATCTTTCATTTTGAGAAAATCTGTTAATATTGACCAATATTTTAAAGTGGGCCAACAGGAGGAAAAGTCACAGCAAATTGGACATCTACACCTCTCTGGTTTTCTCATTCTTTAGTTTTGATTGCTATAGAGATTGGAAAACTCATGTACGTTCAGCATTGTAATAATGATATGATATGATAATGAATGATAATACAGTAAAACCAAGAGACAGTAGAGTTATATAAATATATTGTTGGTGTCGTTATATAAACGTATAGCTACAAATTTTTGGATTTTCACTTTTTCACACCAAATAAACTTTATTGAGCATCACTCACAGTATTTTTTTTTATCAATAATAAAACTGCTCAATAGAAGGATGCCAAAAATATCTTTATTTTACAATACATGACTTTCAACAAGGTTTTCTTTTGTGTGAAAAGGCAAAAATTCGAAAATTTGTACTTATGTGTTTATAAAGCGAATCCGACGATATAGATCTGTATATAGATTTGAATGTAGATGATAAATAGACAGAAAAGAAAGAAATGAACATTTTGACATAATCATTCAGATTTAGGTGAAAAGAATGTCATTGGACATGCCCATCCTTTTCAGATATCCATTGCACTCTTTTGACATGTTTAAAAGAACTATATATGTCTTGAAGATCTATTCTTTACTATCTGTCATTTTAGCACAGCTGTCTCATAGCCCAGGAACTTGTTTATTTCTCTTTGCTACATGCTTGTAGTTATTTTTAATAAATCTTCAGGTTTATCTCATTCAGTTCAAAATATTCTGACTTAGAGTTACAAACAACCATGAAGTTTTTCAGTCTTGTTAATTTAATGAAATTGAAAGTTATAAAAATACTTAGAAATACAAAGTTATGTTTTCAAACAACGAAAGAGAATTCCTGCCTCATTGTATTGACATTAACCTCCAAGCTTCAAATGACTTTCTCAAAAATCAAAGCATAATTACTGGAAATGTGTAACTATATCATAAAATTCATAACTATCTAAAAACGTTATTGGAAGAAGATATTTATTTCGTATTGTCAAGGTAGAAATTTTCATTCATATGTAAAAGAAGGCAGCCATTTTGAAAATCATCCATTTGTAATGACATTTGTAAAAGATAATGTTGAATAAAATATATAATTTCTTTATTCATGTATCTGTGTCTATTTATTTTTTTTCTGATTTTTTACAGTGTTTTATTTTAACGGGAAGACTTTTTTTTATGGAATTCAGTAACTATTGAAAAGGCTGCATGAGATATTTTTCTTTTCTGAAATTCATCGACAAGCATCTCTCATTATTGTTGTTATTATTATTCAATGTATTATCTTTGTTTTTGTTATTGTCAAAATTATCACCAATATTATTACTATTTTGTACTTACTTTTATTATTATTATCATTATTATTTTTATTATTATTATTATTATTATTAATATTATTATTATTATTGTTGTTGTTGTTATTGTTATTATTATTATTATTGCCATTATTATCCTGATTGTAATGATGGTCATTTTTCTGATGTTTTTGAAATTCAAATTTTTGTAAAAGTTGGCAAAAGTCTTCTTTACCAGTAAGGAATTTCCTGTTTTCGCAGGAAAGAAACAGTTTCTACCAGAACCTACTGTCAAAGCATACATGTATCAACTTGTAAAATCAGTTGAGCATATGCATCGGTAAGGGGATTAAAATAACAAAATTAACGTGTGTCTGCTTGCATTTTTTAAAAGCACACACCTAAATGGTAGATTCTGTGACATTGTTGGACTCTGCAGTCATTATGTGAATTTGAAAGACAGCTTTGACCGTGACCATTTTTTTTTTCGGTCATGTCATTGGTTTTTTAACAGGCAAATATTTCTTTGATTGCACATGTTAACCAATGACTTTTGGGATAAAAAACATGATTGAATAAGTGAGCTGTGCTTGTGGACAAAAGTTGAACAAATTTAATATGAAAAACCCCACAAAAACCCAACATTTTAATACTCTCATATGTGGTGAAATCTTTATAAACATTCATGCTTAGGATGAATTTTGTCAATCCACAACTTTTTTGGAACAACTGATGCACATACACTATTTATTTGTTTATTTTTTTACTTTTACAATTTTTTTCTCTTCTTTTTTGTTTTGTTTTTATTTTCTTTCTCTTTCTTTCTTTCTTTTTTGTTTTTCGTTTCCTCCTTTCTTACCTTTTGTTTTCTAACAATATTTTGCTTGCACATAACAAATAATTTAGCTGTTTTTTTACTTGTCTCCCATTTGCAATTAACCGATATATATATTTTTTTGTATAAGTAGTGCATGCGTATACTGAAGGAGTGAAAATAGTATTGATATTGATAAATATACTGCATTTACTCATTATGAATAAAAGGCCTATGTCTTATGATTTAATTATACACACATTTAGTGCTGATATCTTTTTGCAGTCTCTGAGAAAGTTTTGATGTTTCTGCTGGTGGTATCTACTTCTTTCCTATCATCATATAAAAATATGTTCTTGTTTTGATTTCCAATTTTTAACCTGTAGTAATCAAAAAGCTCATAGAGGCACTGTATAAGAGCTCCAATTCAATTAGCAGAAGCCATCATAACACTCAGAATGTTGAAAAAAACCCTACCTTAATAGCAATAAAACCAAGTAAATCCTTATGTCATTAGAATTTTCTAATAAATGTTGTTACTAGAACCAAAGTAAAAGGATAAGTATTTAAGTTGGCAGAGTGCATTTTATTTAGCACAAAGATAATTCTTTTTCAACAATTTCTCTGTAATTACCAAATTAATCTGTTTTAAATGGACATCCTAATATTAAAACCCATTTCCCTGAAAAACAAACAAACCTCAACAAAAAACAAACAAACAAACAAGAAAAGCTCACAACAATAAACAAAAAAAACAAAAAACAAAAAACAAACAAAAACAAACCCCAAGCAATAATAATAATAAAAAAAAATACCAGAAAGTCAAAAACAAAAGACAACAAAAGTATCAATAATGATAGGTTGTCTATTCTTTTTTTGACTCCTGAACATTGTGCATCCTGTCGCTACTCTATTTATCTTAATATTTTGTGTCTAGTTAAAGCAAACTATTGTAATTTTCTTCCTCTTAATATTTCTTAATGAAAAGTAAGTGAGACCGACGGCATTTATAACATACTGTTATTTGTCTGTTCCTGTAGAACAAATATGTATTTTGTTTTGCAATTTTAATCAACAACACAAGATAATTAATGTTTTCATTGCTGTTCAGTGTGTATTTTGGTGAAATGAAAAATCCTATTTATACTAAGAAGTGCTCTGATAAGAGATGACTCATGTGAATGATCAAAATAATGCAAGACTAAGAAAAGCATGAACAGCAGAGAGCCTAACAAATAAAAATCAAATAAAAACAAAACCAAGAAACAACACCCTTTGCATGTTTATTGGAGAAAAAATTAACTTTTTCTGTGCCATAAGCCAATACATTGGATATTATATATATAAACATGTACATGTATATAAATGGATTCAAAAGTACGTACACAGTGTTATATATGTATATATCGGGTGGGTTAAAAAATGGCGTAGGACTTTGGCGACTATAACTTATAAACTTTGAACAAAAATTATTGAAAATTCACGAATTGAAGGAACAGTCTTATTTTCCATTGCATACCAAATTTCACAAGAATCCATTGAGTGGATTTTAAATAATCTGCTTTTAATTAAATGTGGTTTGAAAAATCCATATCGAAATAAAATTTGGCAAATGTTCTTGATGTTTTGTGTTAATTCTTGAAGTGACATGAATGATAAGGTCACCATGACGATTCTATCTTTTTGGCTCAAAACTGTGTTGATTCTCAATTTAGATCTAGACCTAGATCTAGATCTAAATCTAAATCTAAAGCTTTAGGTACTGACTGGTATAGTTCTACGATTCAGGTTAGATCTTTGAAGAATGCAATACTATCAGATTGGAGAAAATATGGGATTTTAATTCAGTCGGATTAAAAGATCGTAAATTCTGTTTTCAATTGATCTTTTCACAGTAGAAATGTTCTTTGACAGTAATCTTAAGTAGTCTGCTCTCGTTAAAACAGTTCTGGGTATCAAGGTGTGAATGTGTCATTAGATGTTGGGTCTATCAATCATCACAGTCTAGCCATGAGCCAGTCAGCACAGGAAATCCATCAATATTTGGTCCATTGATAGCATCACACTTAAAATCGGATCGCGTCTTTATTCCCTTATGAATTTATATCATATTTGTCACAGTAAGGTAAACATATTTTTTGTAGATCTATATACCAAATTTCAATGTGCCCTGTACAGGGGATTGGGGAGTATAGGGCATCAAAGCTCCTACGCCATTTTTTTGACCCACCTGTTATATATGTATATTGAGGTCGGCATAGAATAAGTTAAGTAGCTCTGGTCCTTAAATGATATTAAATGAGAGATCTACTTCTTCTTACTTCCATATAATGCTCAATTTATGATCAGGAACACTAGGGCAATCAGATAATTTTAAGCCAGATAAGATTCTTATTGTTTTCCTTTTTTAATTCATCCACAGCAATGGGATCTTTCACAGAGACGTCAAACCAGAAAATATATTGATTAAAGTGAGTTGACCCTCGTGGTTCTTTTTGTGCTATCTATTGAGCAGATTCATTACATTTTATTCTCCGATACTGAAATGTGATTTGTCATGGAATAGAAAAATGCAGGCAGATATAAATCATTATAATGGATAAGTTTATCTATTACAATTTCTATTCAAGCTTTAAATAATTCTGTATTTATGTTTGTCATAATTCTTTGCCATATTGATTTAAATGGAATCTGTAGGAAATCTCAAACTATATAAGAAGAGAGAGATGATGGTGTGGTTTTCATGTTCAGGTCCAGGACTTTGATCTTGGTGATCTTCCTTCAAATTCATAGCAGGACCAAGTCAGCATTATTTTTTTTTCTTTAGTCTGATTAGGGCCAAATAAGTACTGGGCTGAACACAGAGGGAGATATTTCAAAGTGGTTGGAGGAAGTGCCTGGCTAACAACCCTTTTGTTGTTGTTTTATCCATTACAATCCAATATGATAAGGTGCACAAGACATTTATGCCAATAAAGCAAATGTACACTGCCTTAGACATATTACACTCTAAATCAAGGCACTGAAGACAAGACTTCCTTAAAAGATTATTTTGAAGAAGCTGAGCACCTCTTGGGGCATATTGTTCCAATTTTTTATAGTTCTGGGGAAGAAGCGTTTGTTATTTTGTAAAGGATTGTTTTTTGAGACAACGGTGATTGGGTTTTATTGTGAATGATTATGTTTTTTTAATTTTTTTTCCCCTATAATTTGTCAACCATTAAATTCTTTGTGCAACTGAAGGATGATGTCCTGAAGCTGGCTGACTTTGGCTCATGCAGAAGTGTTTATTCCAAGCAACCATACACAGAATACATCTCCACCCGATGGTAAGCTGTAGAGTCACTAACTGATTTTGCCTGACTTAAAGATTGGTAGAAATAAAAATTTTTGAAACAATAAGGAATAAAAGACTAAAAAGCTTTACAACTTTGACAATATTTTTCATATCCGAATGAAGGAATATAAAAACAAATTAGACATTTCTTTATTGTTACATGTAAAGAGAAAGACCTTTATTTTTCTTTGTTTTTGGTAATTTTGCTCAAGACGTACCTTAATATGTGAATGCTATGTTGCTCGAGAAAGTTTGTTTTGTTTTTTGTTCTGTATTAAAGACCAGTCTAATTTTATGACAAAGTTGTTTTTACAATATATTGAATTGAAAGGAGAATTATGAATATAACAGGTATCGTGCTCCTGAGTGTTTATTGACTGATGGATACTACAACTACAAGATGGACATGTGGAGTGTTGGTTGTGTATTTTATGAAATTTTGAGGTAAGAAGTACTTGATACGTGTACTGAACTACCATAGACAACTTTTGGGTTAAAAAAAAACAATCAAAAAACAAAAAACAAAAAACAAAACAAAACATGACAATGGATACATTGTATTTCTATTTTCTATTTGCATTTTTTAGAATTTTATGTATGTATTATATATATGTATATTTTTTAATTTTTAAAAATTTCTTTCACATTTTTATTTTTATATTTCTATAATGAAAAAGATAAGAAAGTCCCTAAGGGCCCAATTTGTGAAATACATGTATATGCAAAATATAAAAGCTTGTAACTATCATGACAAAGATTACAACATATTTTATTTTTTTCCTCAGTTTGCATCCTCTATTTCCTGGTTCAAATGAAGTAGATCAAATAGCTAAGATCCATGATGTTCTAGGGACCCCAGATCCCTCTGTTCTCAATAAGTTGAAAAGGTATGTTATTAAATTTAGTTGGAGCTCGCGCTTGTTCTGTAGAATTCTGTTTTGTTTGTGTGTACATTTTAGCTTTCAAGAGCACAGCAACAATTTTGTTGTCGTTATTATGTATCAGGTCTATTTCAACCTGTAATTTGAATGTGTTGCAGGTCACGTGGAATGAATTTCAACTTTCCATCTAAAAAAGGTTCAGGGATTGATCATCTCTTGACTCATGTATCTAAGGACGCCATTGAACTCATTTACTGCATGTGTACGTATGATCCAGATGACAGAATCACAGCCCGACAAGCCTTGAAGCACCAATATTTCAAAGACCTTCGGTAAAAATCTTTTTCAACTAAGAGTACATCTAGATTGATAAGCTTGAATATAAAAAGAATTATTAGTGATTCTGGAAAATTTGTATGTAATTATGTAATGTGTTTAAACAAGATAAAGACTGAAAATTTTACAATCAAAACAACTCAACATTAAATCTCAAGATATTTTGTAGAGATTTTGAGTAAATTTCTTGACATCTTGTTTCATATTTCATCTATTTAAAAATTATGGTGAAATGCATACATGTACATATATATAAATCTTATTTCATAGGGATGCTGATAAAAGAGCAGTCATGCTTGCTAAACAACGAAAAGCTCAGGCCTTGCAACCAACGGAAAATAGAGATAACACTGAACCAGGCTCTATAAGAGAAAAGGAAGATGATGGATCTGAAAAAATAATACAATTGGACGAAGATCCATCTTCACCCCTGAAATCTAGAATGACAGAAATTACAATGTATCCCACCTTGCCAAAAGCCCAGTCCCATCCAAACCATCCGTTCAAAGAAAGGAGGAGGGTAAGTCTATTGCTACCATCCTGTTTTCTCATACTCTGTTCTTGTCATGGACCACCCTGCTTTACTTTTACACTCCTTTGCAAGACTTATATACATGTAGACCTGTTCATTACTTGGAATTCAAGTAGAAGAGGCAAAAGGTTAAGGGAGCATGGCTGGGCATCCATACCTCTCTGAGAATATTAGCCCAGTTGTAACAATAACATTGTCATAAGATTATTAACTTTGATGCTAAAGTCTTGGACAATTGTATTGGTGTTGCAAAAGTTTTCAGTAAAAAAAAATATAAAATGGGGGACACCTTTTTATGTTACCTGTTAAAACTTCATGCGTCTTCAACTTTCCTTTCTTATTATTTTACATACATGTAGTATGCTTTATTAAAACTGACAAAGTATTTAATTCATTTTCTTACACTTGCTTGTAATCTTAATAGTTTATGAGTGTGGGGCTTCAAAACTAAAATCTTTTTTTGTGAGCTACTTCATTATACTTCTTTAGATTCCTCCACTTGTCAGTTTTCAGGCAGAAAATGCACTGGCTGAAGTCATCCTTTTTTCAGCTAGTACAAATCGAATGAGCTTTTTGGGTTTGTTTTTTTGTTTTTGTTTTTTTTTTTGTTTTTATTTTATTAGTTAGTCCCACTGTTGTTTTTTTTTTGCATTATCTCAGTGATGACCAATGAAATCTTTATGTAAATTTCATCAAGCAAATTACCATGAAATGCAATACATTATCAAGGCTTGTAAAGAAATGACATTCAGAGTTTATAGCTGGACAAAAAAATTGAGTTTGCAATTTGTTTCCACTCTTTATAAGCAGTCTTTTAATATGTAAGTAATTTATTTGTTTACATGGACCACCCTGCAAATAATGCAAAACTTTTACTGAAGTAAAATGTAGATTATTTTTGTTTTTGAATTAATTAAGTTATATGAAAAATGATTCTAAAGCATTTGTAACAATGTGCATTTAGTCTCATTTAGATGCATTTCTCGTATCAAAAATGTCCAAATATCAACATACCTAAAATAATAAATTTCTGTAGTTTTGTAATTATAAATTATTCTTACTTCTAATTCTGAATATACTTGTATCTACTTCTTCTTTTTAAATTTTTTTTATTATTGCTAATTGTCATATAAAGACTAATATCACACAGGAATATGTAATGAAAATAATGAAAGAAATCATAAAGGACATTCGATAACAATATGTACATAATTTTTTTTTTGTTCTTGTTGTTGATGCACATGAAATTTTTGGCATGCACAGGGAGGTAAAGGCAAATCAGTACCAAAGGTCGACATTTATGCTTCTGAAACGGATGAGGGTAGCTTAAAAACTGTTGCAACTGGAACCAGTGAAATAAAGAAGACAAAACGGAAAAAGGTACCGGTTGACCCCCAACCAGACCTAGCCAAGCACTTTGCGAAATATATCACAATGCTTGTCAAGTCTCGAGTGCTACTTCACAAAGCCTGTCAAGTCTTGAGTGTTACTTCATCAATTATTTAACCACATTCACAGTCATTGAAAGACTTGGGCACAAATGAATAATAATTTTCTGATGCTATCTTAAACGTCACAACTGTTTTAATGTTAAATAAGACCAGTATTGATATTTTCCTTCTGAATTCTGAATTATGATATTTGTGCACCCAATCAACCTATGCTGTTCCTTTTACACAGATTTCATTAACTGGCTTGTTTTGAAATCTCTCTATTTGATCAAATTGGGTTGTATTTTTTTATTTTGAATACATGCAAGCACGAAAAATGTCTTCATTTTATGGATTTTTTTATTCAATAATCGTTAATCAGATGAATTCATTTTCCTTTCATTATGAACCGTTGGTTATTGTATATTTTTCCGAGTTGCAAGATAATGAAGTTGATGATTCACCAAAGATGAAAATAAGTTAAATTTGAAAAAAATAATCAGTCCATCTTTTTAATATTAATGGAGTCCATCAATTTGAATTGATTCAATTGTTACCTATGTTTTTTTTAACCAAATAGAGTACACTGAAAGTCCTTTTTTCATACCTATACTAGTTTGGAGGAAAAGTAAAAAAGAAAGAAATATCATGACATGGCTAGTGGATGAAAAACAATTTTACCTCTTTATCTCTTTGATGCATGTTACATAATTGATTTACAATGATGGAATGTTATGGTTTTTTAATGAAATTATCTATTGAAATGGCAAATGAATGACACACCCAAAAACTCACATATTTTCACTCACTGTCATTATTGTCAGCCAGGAATATTGAATTTAAACACAGGATTTGTCACATCACCTTGACCTCATGTGTCTGATTTGCTCCTTGTTATAATGCTTCTTTTCCTTGATTGATACGTAAAAAAGCTTGCAATGTAATCAAATGATTTATAGTATTGTAAAGATACATAATTTAAATACTTAATCCTACCCTGAATGCTTAAGAGTAATGGAATATATTTATGAAAAGAGGAGTTGGGTGGTTACTTTGAGTGATCCCCTGATATTTTTTATTTCTCATTTCCTTATATTTGTTGCTTTCTGTCCTTGAAATACTTAGAATTGACATAGTGCATCTTCTGCCCGTCTGGCACATGAATTAAACAACTTCAATTTGTTACAAAATACTGCCATGTAAGATGGCGTTAAAATCTTATGAAAATACCTATAATGCACTTGAATGTTATATATTCATCATCTCCCAGGACATGATTTTTTGTTGTTGTTTTATGTAAAGGGGAAAATCCTGCACTCTTCTTTGATATTGAAAGGGTTGATGGATGTGAAGAAGAGCTTATGATTATGAATATATTTCACTATGTATTACACCTCCATGTACAACATTCATCATTCTCTTCCTTTATTTATCCTCAGCATAAGCACAAGAGAATTTCCGAGTCACACCAGTATCCTCACCACACTGGCCTTCTACCCAGAGTCCCCATGCATCCAGCAACATTCAACCCTACATTTCATACCTCAAGTTTTCCAACTTCTTTCAACAAGTTACATGGTGCAGGAACAGCTCAGTCACTACTACCAACCATTAATAATGCCTATAAGCCACACAAAGTAAGTATTAATTGACTATACTAAGCTATAAATATACTGGCATGCAAAATAAACTGGCTACTGCTTATATTTCATTGTAAAAATCTTCCCTGGGTATCAAAATCAAAGCTCAAAGTTATTATTGAATTAAAATTATTGTGTGGTCACAATGGCACTGCGGTTTTGCCTTTGACCCACAACTGAAATGTCGATAATTCAAATCCCAATTGAGACCTTGTGATTTAACCCCTTGGCAAGGATATTTACACTAATTGCCTGCATTTGTGGTGCTGCTCCATGGCTAACGCTTGGTTTTTGTTCAAAAACTAAAAGCCCTGTCACACTACAGCATTTTGACCAACGTAAAAGAAATGGTCAACACGTCGAGACACGTTCCTGAAAATGCATACACGCTCATTTCTTGGACGTGTTGAGATCGTGTGTATAACGTACTCGTAACTTATTCATAGCGTATTGGTCAGCGTATACCCTAAAAGTTGAACTTATGTGAACGTATTGGGAACGTTATTGTTCCGTGTATACAACGAGTGCATAGCGTGTGTAGCGCTTAGTAGCGTGCACGTGAGACAGGAATGTCCTCAAACGTTAGGCATAAGTTTCCCATAAGTTCTGAGTACGTTCTGGGGTCGCCAGGTATACGTTGTACACGTACAGGGAACGTTCCGCAATCGTGTGGAAACGTGTTGAACTTACGCCTAACGGGGGTCTAACGTGTGTGTAACTTACTTCAACTTACTTATAGCGAATAGCGGGCGTGTTAGTAACACGCTGACACACGTTGAGAAATTTTGTGCATGCACAAAACTTTCCGGGCATCTCGGCGTATGCCGACGTACGTCAAGAAAATTCAGCGTGTTTCGGCGTTACTGGAACTTATGCCCGGCGCTCTTGGAACGTACTTCAACGTATCTGAGCGTGTCTCCAAAATTCCTAACACGCTGGGAGATACGCTCTAGTGTGACAGCGCCTTTAGCGTTTGTTACTGTTTGACCAATCAGAACGAGCAAGGTTGATTTGTGTCTTTGTTTGTATGTTTGTTTCGCTTCCACCTATTTTTCATTTCTTTTAAAAATTCTCGTAGTAGGCTATCCCTTTGTTATATTATTATCATTAATGTTCAAACTTACAGTTCTGCGTCTAAAAATCAATTAAAAACTATTAAAATACTGTGGAAATGAAGCTATGTACCTCAACGCCAATGAAACCAAAATAATAAAAGCTTAAAAATAACCAAATTAATGTCACAGATTATAATAGACTGTGACACCATAGAATATGTAGACAAATTTGAATACTTGGAAGGGCTCATTACAAATGGCGATTTCCGAGTGTCAACTGAGGAATACGAAGGCGTCTAAACATGGCAGCTCAAAAACTACACCACCAATGTAAAATCTAAGACGGGGCACCGATAAACAGCACACAATTCAATATGTTTGGAGTACTGATTTGTACTCTTCCATCATTGGGCTGTGAATCGGATCATCAACGAAGCATCATGCAAAATGATAAACTTTACGCATTTGAGATCAATGAAAGTATGTCATCATAAGGTACTGAGAGTGACATGGCACAATGAAATAGATCTGACACACTAGATCTAGATAATTTTCAATGAGCCCCATAGAGAATAATTACAAACGCAGAGGGAAGAATTATTGATAGAAAAATAATAAAGAAAAATTTGCATCCACTGAGACTTGAACCCGAGACAGTGGCACCGAATCGCCTCGCCCAAGAAAAGAAGAGCGTTCTTACTGACCAGGCCAATATACACCTTAATATTATTCTTGTTTCGAGAGTAACATGGACGCAGGAAAGAAAAAAAAATGCTTCAATTCTAGAAAAGATTGGCATGGAAGAAAAGTGGTTTCCGGACAACACCATGAGAGAAATGAATTACTTAGTGCATAAAATGGACGGAAGGAGAGAGAGAGTAAAAGATATACAAAATAGATTGGTAAATAGATACTAACAAACAAACTTGACCATAATTCCACTTCAAAACAGTTTTTAACTCTAAACTCTTTCGCCTCGCGTGCTTGCATTGCTAAATGTTTTGTTTTATAGTTATAGGCAAACGGGTACGATATCATCTTCCAGACAATAAGTTTTTCTGTCGAATCTCCACATCCATAATCTTCCACAGACGGGGATGCGAGTCTCAAGAATGCTGATAAGGACAGTTCAAAGGCAGCTTAACATTTCTAAAGACGGCTCTTGAGAGTAAGATGGAGAGAGAAAAAAAGACATAAAAGTTTAAGTGAGGCGCTTGTAGTCACTCGCCAACCACTTGTGCACATGAACAAACAGAAAATGCATTATTGATGTGGGTCTTACGATCGAACACGATAAAATAAACTGTTCTGATAGCATCAGTGCTGCAAAACGACATAGACGTTCCAAGGAAGAAAAGTAAATCATCAATAACCCATGTTGAAAACATAAACACCAATGCGAGAGAGGGGAGCAGGCAAGGGAGGATGAATGGAGAAAGAGAGAGAGAGAGAGAGAGAGAGAGAGAGAGAGAGAGAGAGAGAGAGAGAGGAAGTGCGCGCGTGCGTGCGTGCGTGCGTGCGCGAGTGAGTGAGCGCGTGCGTGTGTGTGTGAGACAGTGGGTGAGACAGACAGACAGACGGACAGACAGACAGAGAAAGAGATAAAGATAGCTGGAGACAGGCAGACAGACAGAGAGAGAGGGGGGAGAGAGAAAGAGAGAGAGACAGAGAGAGAGAGAGAGAGAGAGAGAGAGAGAGGGTGGGGGGAGAGTGAGAGAGAGAGAGATAGAGAGAGAGAAACAGACAGACAGACAGAGAGAGACATACAGACGACAGAGAGACAGAGAGACAGGTCTACAGACAGACAGAAAGAAAGACAGAACGTGGACAGAGAGACTGAGACAGAGAAACAGAGACAGAGAGACAGAGACAGAGACTGACTGACTGACAGAGAAAGATAGACAGACAAACTGACATGCAGGCAGACAGACACATAGACAGTTAAGCAACCGACAGACAGATGGACAAACAGACAGACAGACAGACAGACATACAGACAGATAAACAAAAAAAAAGTAAACATACAGCCAGTCGCCAGAGGACAGACAATTACAGAAGAAGGTTGAAGATGGGACGATTCAAGAGAAAAAAAAAATGATTGAATAGCAGATGGAATCAGACTCCTTTTAAGCACGATAAAACAAAACATCGATTATTTGCCCAATGCAAAGAGTTTACTATAACAATAGTTCAAAATTGCTTTCAGAATCTTTATCCTGCCCGGAGCAAATAAAATCGTCTGCCGTTGTGTTCGATTTTCATCCACCCACTTACCCACACATGCGTATACACACACAGACACAGACACACACACACACACACACACATTGCATGGGTTACACACATACACACATGGGCTACACACACACACACACACACACACACACACACACACACACATAAACATGTATGAAGACAAAACAGTAGCAAAGTACAAATATGTCTTGCTCTTCAATTAAGCCCAGCGATCGATGTGTGTGCTTTGTCCCAAACCCGGTCTACTTCCCGCGTCTTCTTTTGACTTGGCATGCACGGATCGCAGACGATAATATTTATTTATGGTTGTCTGTGGCGTTTTCTCTCACGTTTAAATACATTTAAGATAAGAAAAGACCCTTACTGATACTTACTTTTCCTTATCTATACGGCTCTAAGTCTGGTCCCATTGAGCACTATAAGGCCTCGCGCGCACTAGGCTGGTAGTTTCGCCCGTTCAACACGAGTGTGAGCAAAGGGTTTAATAGACTTTTTCGTCTCTTGATTGCTGTTTATGCAAATTGACCGATTTCGA
The DNA here is from genome assembly GCA_039654505.1 of Plocamopherus imperialis. NCBI lineage: Eukaryota > Metazoa > Mollusca > Gastropoda > Nudibranchia > Polyceridae > Plocamopherus > Plocamopherus imperialis. Next base: position 15,431 of record JBCHJU010440996.1, read on the forward strand.
CCAGTTGACTCGGGAGTTCATCGGTTAACGCTATTTTGGTGTAAATTCTATTCACGCAGTATTCAAGCGAACATTCACTTCGAACTAATCGTGATTTTACACAGGCCGTGAGCTCCTTTTTCGCACGCTGTACATTACCGGCTGAAAACTTACACCAAAGGGTGTCTTTTAAACCCTTTGCTTATACTCGCATTGAACGGGCAAAACTATCAACCTAGTGCGCGCGCGGCTTATGGCCGCATTGCATACATCTATAATACAATGACGTGTACTACTTTTACAACGTACAGGATGATGAATTTAGAACACAAACAATGAGAGACAGTTTAAGTGCGTTCATTATAAACATTATCTCAGGAATTGCTTTTTACATTGATCGCCCTGCAGCGGGAGGCTCACGTGTGTCAAGACACCCACTCACGTCCTTAGTCCCTTCTCTTTGTCTTAAAAGCTCAGTATCTTCACACGTGTAATGGGAAATATCGATGACATTTTTCTTGATGTGGGTAAGACTCAAGATTACAATGATGTAACAGTAGCTGGCTGTAGAACCGATACATTCGGTCATTCGAGATTGGCATAAAAACAAGTATTGGCTTGGTCAGTAAGAACGCTCTTCTACTTCTAGGCGAGGCGATTCAGTGCCAATGACCCTGGTTCAAGTCTCAGTGGACTCACTATTTTTTTCTATTTTTTCTTTCAAAAATTCTTCCCTCTGTGTTTGTAATCATTCTCTATAGGGCCAATTGAAATTGTCTAGATCTAATGTGTCAGATCTATTTCATTGTCGATATTGGCATCTATTAGGGGATGGTAATACGTACTATTATCGTTACGATCGTCTATACATCTAACTCCCCACTCACCTCTTTGTCGTAACTGTCCTCACCCCTTTGAGATAGAACAACACCTCCTCCTTGAATGTCCAGGCCTTCTGAGAGCCTGGGCAGATCTACTATTTGAACAACCCTCCATCCACAAGGCACTTTATGGAACAACACCACAACTGAGGAACACTTGAAGATTCTACAGACTACCATTGGCTGCACAAGAGTAACCATTCTGCCGCGTGGTTTAAACATCTAACTCCATCACACTCCTCCCCATGCATTTCCTCGCCATTCCGTTGATTGAACAGTAGATGTAGATATATGTAACGGTGCAAACCTACAGTCAGATACATATGATTGTAATGATATAGCTTAAAAAATTGCGCACGACGTGCAATCGGACAATTTTGAGCTTGAGGACACGACTGGGCGACCGGACGGACGCGTTTTCGCGCCCTCATACACATATACATAGAGGCGTTTTCATTCCTAGCTTGGTGAGATACCTTTTCCAGAACACAAACAGTCATACATACACGTACAACACACAACATACACACACAAACACACGTACACACAAAAAAACAAAACAAAACATACAGACACACAAGGACCGGTCTTGTTAATAACAAATGTCTTCGTAAATTTTATGTGATTTTGTTCTCCAAAGTTTGTTTAAAATGTATTTTGTCCATGTGCATTTGAGAAGATTACTTTTATAATAGGCGTGCTCCATGAAGTGATGACAAAGTAAAGACTGACGCGGTTCTCGGTTAGACGGGATTATCAACAGAGAGGGAATCTGGCTTTTTTAAGTACCAGATCACACAAAAAGCAAAAACAAACAAAACAAAACAAAACGATAGCATTTGACGTAGGTGCCATTCCTGATGAAATCATCTACGTCGTTGATGTCGTCCAACCAAAACCAAGCAGGTGTATAAATTCATCCAACATGATGAGTAAAGCTTGCTTTCGAAATTCACATCATAAAAAAAAATTCATTAGGCTATGTTGAACTAAATTTTCAAGACATTTAAAATTAGACATAAGTTATTACGAAATAGACTCTTTATAACAATCATTACCACGAAACAAACTCTCTTCCTTTTACATGAACAAGTAATGAGAGCTGCATACTGTAGAATTGGAGTACCGACATTCTTCTTGTGGTATAAATAGTAACATCCCCCCCCCGCCCCGAAAATGGAGGACCAATCTACAGTTTTACATCAATAAATGAGAGTCAATGTGTTTTTAAATGTTATACTGTCTTCTATTTCTACAATGAGTGGCGGTAGGCTGTTCCAAATTCGAATTGCGGACGGATGGAAAAAAGGAGCGCAGGTGGGAATCAACCCTGGATATTGACTTCCAGGTAACAATCTTGCCAGTTTGAAAAAGTGACATCCTTCAGGGCGTTGTCTCTGGACGTGAGTCTTTAATATCAGCGGCGGCTGGCCTCGTTGGCAGAGTGGGAATGGGACACACACACTGGTGTTTTTGTAGTTGTCTGAAAAGACATGTGTGTGTGTGTGTTGTTTCATTGTGTATGTATTCAATGAGTGACGGTGACATATTGAAGGAATGACTAGAATCGTTACCGTTACACTCAGGTTAAAGGAATTAAATTATGTATTTAACCACCAGCTTTAATCGTTCAAGACCCACCAGTGGTTAGGACACATGATATAATACACATGTGCATATATATATATATATATTACATATATATTACATAATGATACACACTATAAGCCTAATAGACTAGTCTATTATGTTATGTATCCACAGTGTGTGTAATACAATATACATGTATAACTGCCATCAGTATCATCATAATCGTCGTCGTGGATGGAAGGAATGTGGCGATGTGTGCCCCGTGTCACCAGAGACACCACTCCCACGAACCGTTCCGGACCATTGACACGGTACACATTCAGGAAGAACAGGACATGACTGAATCAACTCCCTACTGTAAGTAAACCCCAAAGCATAATATAAGACAGATTAGCCAGTTGGCAAGTTAGGTACGTAGCTAGCTGAAAAGCGTGTAAACGACAACGCGGTTCAGAATATAATATATTATATTAAGTGGTCTCCGTAACCTTAAAGCATAAAACGGCCGAGCAGGGGTTGGGGGAAAAGGAGGGGGGGGGCGCATTACGTATTTCGCAGCAGTCCTTTCACCTGACAGCCCATAATACTATTTTCATGCCTCCTGTTTTATGTAAATCGCAGTCGGACTTGCACTCAATGAGACGAAAAAGAAGTGGGGTATAGTGAGGTAGCCTGGAGTGTAGGGTGAGGTGGAGGCTTTGTCAAGGGTGGAGGTGGGTGGAGGGGAGGGGTAGGGGATGGAGGGGAGAACCGGTAGTAGCGAAAAGTAAAAGGCATGAACTTTTAAATTAGGCCTACCACAAGTTGCACACAGGACACGCTGTGACCTAGAAAGGTAGAAAGCAATCCTTCTGAATGTTTTATCTATTCACACTGGACGCACTGGACCCATTCGACAGAGCCATAAGTTACTTCGACGTTTTTAAACTTGTTTATTGCAGGTGGTGGATTTTTTTTCCGGTGTTGACATCGTGGGTACCAGCCCAAACTTATTATTTAATGAAGACACACACAAAACAGCAAAAGAACGATAAATGAATAACAAATAAATAAAATAAAATAATAAAAAACAAAACAATAATAACAAACTCAATACAACCCCCCCCCCGCCCAAAAAAAAAAAAACCAACAAAAAACAAACAAACAACAACAACAAAACAAACCCAATAAACAAAAACAAAAAAACGAACAAAACAACCCAATGCAATAAAAACACAGAAAACAAAAACAAACAAACAAACACACACACACACACAAAACAACAACAACAATAACATTAACAAACCCCAAATAAGAACGAATTACATGCATACTATTCATGCCCGCATTATACCACCTGGTATAATAATACTACTAAACATGGGAAATTATCATGAAGGGGAGAAGTCGAGAAGAAGGAACAATTCGTGCTGATGCGAATGTGTGTATGTGTGGGTAATATTATAATACATTGTATATATGTATTTACACACACATAATATGTGTATTGTACATATATACATATATTTATACAAACACACACACACAATATTGAGAGAGAGGTGGGGAGTAAAAAGAGAGAGAGGAAGAGAACGAAAGACAGAGAGAGAGAGAGAGAGGAGAGAGAGAGAGAGAGAGAGAGA
>JBCHJU010440997.1:0-13375 GCA_039654505.1 Plocamopherus imperialis
ATGCTATGCACTGATTGGTTCACTCAATCCAAACAAACAGCCAAACCCAAAGCAAAACAAAATTAAAATCACAGCAAACCACCGGTATAGAGTAGACCCAGTCCACAAAGAATAAACGTTGTTTGTGTTGGGGGTAAGACATGCTAGTACTTGTCTGCTAAAAGCACCGATTGGATGACATCCTTTTGAAACCATGGCTACAACGTACCTCGGCTATAAGGTATTAATTTCCTGTCCGAAGGGGTACCTTATATCGAGGTTCTACTGTATATCTTTTTTTTGAATAGGATGCTAGTCTGTTGCAGAATAATTTCCCACCCTAAACTGAAGTGTGCCCATTTTCATCTGGGTTGAGTGAAGCAAGAGGGATGGATTTTCTTGCTTAAGAAAAGAACACATGTGTCACTCGATGGGTTTTGAACCTGTAACGTATCGGTGTGTAGTCCAATGCTCTGCTGCTTTACCACAGCGCCCCAGTAATGTTCACTATGTACATATATTTTTGTATGATAACATATTGATGCATTCTATGCCTATTTTGCTTTTTTCCCCTCTGGTCTTATGTCCAGACTCTGAACCTATTTTTCCCTTCATCTAACAGGTTATGGGGACCTTGGCTTTGACATGACAGCCTATATTTGTGGAATTGGCAGCAACTTCACACAAGCCATGTATCTTCTACTTGTGCAGAAATATTCAGCTGAACGCCACATGTCTGTAGCAGAAACCCTTCAGCTGAACAGCTTCAACACCCTTCCCTTGTTAGCTATCACCGCTCTCTTAAACGGAGAGATGCAATCCGTTCAAAGCTATCCTCATTTAGGGGATTATCGCTTTATGGTTCTGTTCTTTCTTTCCATCACTGTGGGCATGCTGTTGAATTATTCTCTATTTTTATGTGCAAATCTCACTAGTGCCTTGACAACTAGTGTAGTAGGTGGGCTTAAGGCTCTGTTCCAAACCCTTTTGGGTTTAATCACTTTTGGTGGCGTTTCTCATAATTTTGCCACCTACATAGGAATATCCATGAACCTTACAGGTGGTGTAGGTTACATTTGGGCCAAGTACAAGGAAAACAAATCCCGCACTGGAATTTCTTTGAAAAAAGTGATGAGCTTCAGGAAACTGAATGGTCACAGCTCACAAAATGGATTTATTGAATCAAATGATGCAGAAAAACCCTCATGAGTTGCAGTTTTTGACATAAGAGGTCTGCTGTATATGTGACAGTTTTATTACCGAGTGCTTTTACAGTATATTTTAGAAAATGGCTTTTCCGGGTACAAAGACTGTCTGTCTGTATTTCATCTGGGTACAAAAATAGTACTTCACTGTTAACGTCATGTGTAAATTATGCTTTAGATTTTCTCCATGTCGTCTTTAAGATGTATTTTTTTAATGCTTATCTGAGATCAGCTCATTCTTAAACATTTCAGGATGCTCTATGCGCAACATAGGCCACCTACTGTATTTGTCTTATCCATTTCTGTTTCTTTAAAATCATCATTGTCAGATATGCTTTCTTCATTTGGTCTCCAAAATCACCGCAAATAATTTACAGGGCTCATTTCACACCTTCCAAATATGAATCGTTGTCGATAAAAGCTATTGTAATGTTACCAAGCCACTTTTAATGAAGACATTTATTTTTTTAGTCATGATAGTTACCATTTTTCTACTGCTGTCATAGACTACATAAAGCTTTCAGTGATCTTATGTGTATTTTCATGGTCTTTTGTGGTCATGCCTTTTAAAAAATTATTCACTTTGACTATGTGGAAGAGATTCCAGCCGCTAATCCTATTTCTTTACCCTACTTTGTTCAAGCTTTTCTGTTATAATTTTAATTTCTTGTAGAAGATTTTGTTTAATACTCTATCATCTCAAAGATCTTGTTTACTGTGTCAACGAAGAGCAAGGAATCGAAAGATGCTGTATGCTTGTTTATTATTGTATTCAAACATCTCAAAATGTATGGTAATATATTTTCTTTAACTCGACTCCCCAAGAGATTTTTGTGGTTTGATCCAAGCAATTCTAGGCTACACAGAAAACTAATCCCTGGGTGTAAAAATGTGCAATTATTCAGTTCATGAAAGGAGTAAAGTAGGCAAAGTTTATGTGTATGTCTAGGTATTGAATAGGACAATAAAAAAGTAGTTTCTTAAGCAATTTAGAGACATTGAGAAGACTTTATACATGGTGAAAGACAAAATAACCCCAACAGATTTTTTTCCAGTACAATTTTATAGCTTACTTACCTCTCATGCTTTTCTGTATCCTTCCCATGGCTTATGCTCTTCAAGTATACAAATAATCCAATTCTGAATATGTGCTCCGAGTTTTAGTAGAATATCTTGATAAGTTTTTTGAGACATATCCAAATTACTATGTGTCGGAAGGCAGGCCATAAGGAAAGGGGACACATAAATGCAACATTGAAACGATTTACATAAATTACACTTTGTACAGTTTTATATATATAGGGTACCTAGATATTTATGTTTGGCTGTGAATGCCAAGTTTTGAAACATACATTTTTGCATAGGAGTGATCGCCCTACAAAGGTGATGCAAACTTTTGGTGTACATTTGCGTTTGCACAGCTTACTGCAAACTTGACAGTTGCGGTCCTGTTTTACCATTTCCATAAAGTGAATTTTGGGGCAGAGCTATTCTAAAGGAGTCACAGCAACTGGGAGATTTTTGGGTGTGTTTATTCTGTCCAGAGATACAGCTTCTTGGATTTCATCAATGAACTGATCTTTGAATTCCTTGAGCTTTTGGTCCTGGTCATTCGGAACCATACACTTCTCATACAAGATGCTTGCATTGATGATTGCCAGTTCCAGGAGGAAATGAAAGATTTTTTCCAACCATTTGGATGATTTCTGCTTGTGCATTCCATAGTACCCCCACCCTTTGATTCACACGATCACAACCATTCATAAGCTGGTTGTACTTTGAATGCATTGTGGTTTGCGGACAACATCATGCATTCTCCGACTCTCCTTCATGACCTCTCCTTCACTTGTGACCACAATACAATTTTTTTTTTTGCTTTTCTTTCCCTAAAATCTGAAACAAGCAGAGAGATATTCTGATATTTGTACCATATTGTGGCTAAAAAGTCCAACCTCAAAGATTATAGTGTTGGTGGGAAAAATTTTCCAGTATAATAAAATCCTTCAGAGTGCAAATATTTAAGCAATGGCATAGATATATAGAACCTATCTGCATATAAAGGGTGTCCCTTTTGAAGAGGTCTGCTTAATTTCTCAAATACTTTGATTGTCTGGATACATTTTCGATCCAAGCTTGGTTGATATACTTTCTAGAATCCATAATATGTGTGTTACAGATGTATCTGGATTCACTTTCGCAAAGTTCAAAGGTTTTGATATGATATTGGATGACTTTTTGGCATTGAACTGTTTTCATTTCCAGTATCCTTTGAATCCAATTTCCATTTCATCAATGGTGATTTCCTTTGATGGACAATAAGCATTTTGGAAGGACTGGTACAATGCTTCAAGAAGGGGTTCAATTTTTTCGTTCATCTCAGCTTCAACACCACCAGCATGAAGGAAAGCGTGGTATAATGCTTTGAACCTCTTGTGTGGCATTATCTGAATCTGAATTTTGATATGTAAAGGGCCATTCGGCCCATTCCGCAAATGTCATTGTGGAGGTTTCAGCTCAGGGCTGTCAGTGAGATCCTGAAACATTCTACTTTTGGTTTGTTGAGTGGTTGAGATGTGATTATGCTTTTATACCATGGATTGTACAGCTGAGGTTTATGGGAGTAAAATCTCCTGATAGAGTCCCGCAGATCAAGGTCCATAGCCATGGGAATGGCTAAAAACAAAGAAATTTATCTATCGTCACAGGTTTGAAATATGCAAAAACAGAATTCAGTCGAGATGGATTGGTCTTCTTGCACAAAAAGACTGCATGGTTATTTATAGAGTGAGCTGTGTTGTCGATTAGCTCACACACAGGTACTTGATTGGTGAATCTGGAGGTCAAAGGTCAGGATTACACCAGCAGTTCCTTGCCTCACGAGCCCCCCCCCCCCAAAAAAAAAAATTCTGTCCCACCATCTTCCATCTCCATCTATTCTAAGTGAGATCTTTTGCCACAGATCTACCTAGATCTACTTCTTCATCTAGATCTACTTCTAATTCATGATCTACATCCTGAGTATTCCTTTCCACACCGTTGAGTCTAGATCTAGATCTACCTCTGATAGGTAGTCTTTTTCTACTGCAAACTGCAAACAGAAGGTAAAACCTCTTTCCTTTGAAAGTTGTTGAAATGATGTCTGAGTCACTATCCGAGTCCGAATTGGCATTGCTGGCATACCAGTGGAAAAATTGTCCCTCTCAGGTAATTACCATAGTATTCTTCATCACTGAGATTTTTAAACACATCAGAAATTTGCAAGCACAGAGCCTCTTTGGTGGGTGTCTCATGGCCCTGCCTCCATCCTCAAGTTGTCAACTTGTATCAACAAACTTAGACAAAACTTATTAAGACATTGCCAAGCTGATAGCCTGAGCTTTGTTTACGGAAGGAGTCGGCTTAAGTAATGCATGGCAGTTGTTTCTTTCATTTTCTCCACGAGAACATTCGGAAAAATAACTTTATTATTCATGAGCCGGTAGAATTGGCTTGGGGGAGTCAAAGAGTTAATCCTTCTAAGGGCTGGTATACTGTTGTATGAATTAGTTACAAAACAAATCAAAGAAGTATGAACTAAGTTGTTGAAACATGCATTGCAACCTATAATATTCAGGTTCGTGATATCAGACGTAGGCATAAGCTTTGAACTGGTTAGAGTTTGGCACCAGCCAGTTTAGCACACTTGCTTAACATATTGTAAAAATTCAAAAAATAATGTTTTTCTTCCTTTTACAGGATCTTGCTTAAAGTCAAGTGTGTAAATGGAATTACTCTTTTTTATGAAAATGTTAAAACATTTTTTTTCATTTTTGATTAAATCGAAAATGTGAAAAATATATTTATTGAAATACTTTTGTGCTTTAATTTAGCCAACAAATTGAAAAGAGAAGTGTAATGTTATTTATCTGATTGAATTTCAGAATCCTTAGTTATATTGTTTAAGAAGCCTGGTTTTGGTGGTATCAAATGGGTTAGAGGTATACATTTTTACTGAGAAAATATAATGTCAGTCAATGTATGCTGCTTGGCAACAAAGAATATTTAATCACACAGTACTTTAACTCATTGAAAATACGCTGCCATGGTACCCGCTGTGCAGCGGAGACGCACAATTTTGACCTATTTTTGATCAGATGTAAAATTTTTGTCAGTAGGGATAAAGATAAATGTTTCTTTGCCCCTTGTAGGGGAACCTTTCAGCTTTTCAATTATGCACATTTTTCTCTCTCACATTGCATATCAAGTGAACACTTTCACAACAAGAAAGAATAGTTTTGGGCAAAAAAAAATAAATTTTTTTCACAAAAAATGACCACACAACTGAATAATATGAGCCAAACCATAGAAAAGATTAACAACGGGCACAAAACTTTATTCCTGTGAATCACAGATAATCCCTATTGGTATGGTAAAGCATAAATCATGGGTGCATGCAAAATGATTTGGCACAAATGTTACATTTGAATTCACATGTTGCCGGCCATATGTGGCGTTTTCTGTGGGCAGGTAGGGTGCCGGCCATGTGTGGTCAGCGCATCTTCAATGAGTTAATAGTTTTGATCTCATACAAATAGAAAGTGGCAAATGCAATACATATACATAGCCATTGGGAACCCCTGTATAGTCATTAAACTCACAAAATACTCACAAATCCGGTTATGGTAGAAGGCACAGGGCTTTAATACCATCTCTATTTCTTCTTCATCATTTGAATTTGGTATTTCTGTGGTGTGCCTTGAGTTGATCATTTCCCTGTAGTTAAAAAATTGTTTCTGATCTTTAACTTTATAAAAGTTAAATTTTGAAATTTTTCCCTATTGACTTATGTTATCCTTTTCAATATCAGAATTACTAAAAATAGGCCTACTGTAAATTTACTGTTTCTACAGTTGTTGCTGCTTATAAAGAACACTAGAAATTAATAAGAACAGCATTTTTATAATTGAAGCATTCTTATATCAATGCTTTGAAAAATTCATGGATATATCCCTTGATGGACAATGAAAAGAGGAAAGGACATGCCGTTAATTTTGGATGAATTTTTGTTCAAAACTTATTTTTAAACCAGTTTGCTATTGGTCAAGATCTCTGCCAAGAAACTTTGTAGGGATTGCATTGATAACTTACTTTGCTTTCGTCCGTCTAAGGCATTCATACAAAATCAAAGTACAGTTTCTTTATTAAATACCATATGGCATAGCCACCAGATAGCTCCCTCATGAGACTATAAAACATCTTTTTCAGTATATCTCTCCATAGCTCATTCATACTAATCAGGCATCACACCTCCTTGGGTAAGACATGTGTTTTGGGCCACATTAGCAGACTGATCTTTCTTCTCACTTTTACTAACAGCTCAGATGGCAACACCTAGAAATAAGAAATTTAACATGATCTGTTTTATTGGCTTGCCTGATTTGTGCTACTTTCTTTTTACCGGAGGTTTCTTTTTTAACTACAATGTACAAATAATGGTAAAGGCAGTGTGTTGTGAATTTGCATCACATTCACATTTGTGGTCTGATTGCAATAGAAATATTTCTAAGATTATGAGGGGAGTCAGTATTTTTATATCCATATTAACATTTTTATATATTGTAAAATAGAAATCTAACCTTCATTGAAGGAAGCAGGAGATGCCAGGACAGGGTGGGGTGGAGGAAGATCATTGCGGGTACGCAAACCCATACACCGAAAGGTAGAAATGGGGACAGATGAAGAAAGAAAGATATATTGTAAAAGGGATACATTTTATATGATTGATTCCACTTTCTATACATTTTTCTTGTAAGTGAAGCATTCTTTCCAATGATATTCTTATAATTGCAAACACTTTGTTAACGCCCTTAAGCTATGCTGCAATGAAATGAATATTGAGAAAGGAAGAGAGAACTTATAAAGGGGAACATTTTTATGATGTATCTTACACTTTTCTCCCTTCCCCACTCCTTTCGTTTTTCTTTTACTGACATTTAATCACTTTACCTCTTGCAACCTGTACGCAAATGTTTTGAAATTAAATTTGCATCCCCAATGATTTTTTGTCCTGAGCCACCACATTTGATTTGCAAGCCAATTATACTATAATTATAGTGATTTTTTTCCTGTTGATGCTGGCAGGGGTGTGTAAAGAAAGAGACATTGCTTCTCATTCTCCTGAAACCATGAACTGGACCTTTTGGAAGCAAACTCTTGTAGTCTTGTAGCACCTGGACAGTACATTTTAAAAATGTTCTGTGCCATGCAACAGTCAGAGTGATGGCTTGCCAGCAGGCCAATCAAATTGACATTGTTTCGTTTCTGTGACAAATTTGTACAATTTTGTTTGGCTGGCCAGCACCTGCTTTGGTATACAGCTTTTATCGTGGTTACTGTTTCTAGGGTCTTTTATGACATTTCGCCAGCCTATAAACTTTATTTTTAGAAACACATTCTTTTTTTTCCTTTTTTCTTCTTCCTCTTTTTAGATCATGTTCAGACATCTATGATACTTGGAATAGGATTTCTTATCATTTGCTTGTTTTCAGTGACAACAAATTTACTCACTTTTAAACTACCTCCTTTTATTTTGACCCCAATATCACTGCTTGGTGCAGGAATTACTACTTCAATTACTCATTTTGATTACCATAGTACATTGTAGTAGTTCATGTATGTATTTATTACAACTGTCCAAGGGGTGGATGCATTTTATGTCTTTAAAGACAGTTGAGATAATTTTGTATTTCTACTCAAGGTTTTTCACATTTTTTCTTTATTTATTAGATATTCAAGAGGCCAGCAAGGTAGTGTCCATCAGGATTTGAGTCACCGAGTTTTATTTTATTCATGAATGAATTACATTATTATATCTCATCTCTTTTGCATAAAATGACAATTTTTGTTTTGTTAAAAGGTGTATGATACATATTATCTATGGAAATTGGAATTACATTTTGCAAGCTGTTACTTTTAAATAGATACAGCAGACCCTAGATAGAATGAATTCAATGGGACCAAAGATTTGGTTCTAGCTGAAATTGAGGCTTTATAAATGCAGGGTCCATGAGAAATTAAACAAAAACCATAATGATGATGAACCTTACTTAAAAATTTTATCGGGTACTTAACTTGTCACTCAACAACATTGGGGAATTGCAATGATTGGTGACCTCTACTGGATGAATGGATTATGGCGTCCCTCTGTCTATTTCTGCATGAACCGTAAGTCCATCATAGACCCTGTCTTTTGTGAAACTTCATAGTCTAGAGATAAACAGTTCACTTGGCGGCCAAGGTTCTAGTTATAAAAATCCCACCAATCAAGGCTCTTTACACATATTTTCTCACAACACTCAGGTGTACAATGAGTAGGCCCCCTACCTGGCCGTTAACAGCGCTGTCCCTGTTCGAAAAATTGTACTATTGCGTAATAGGTGGCCTGTATGGTCATTCATGTTATGCATTGCTATTGATTTGGGACCCCTTGTAAAGCACTTTGAGCACATTAAGTGGATATTGTGGATTATACAAGCCCTCATTCTTTCTCTCTCTTTCTTTCTTTTTTCCCTTTTTTTTTTTTTTTTTTAAAGAAAAAAGTGTCAGGGTGAAATAAGAGATGGCTCTACCCCTGCATGGAGTTTATCTTGATGCAGTCATGTTATTTTTCCAGTGGCCATTTCATATGGGCTTGGACTTTTTTAGTTTTAAACAGGATAGGTACCACCAGATACTGAACGCCCATGTTAAGTTTTACAACATCATAATGTGGTCCCTGTTCATAACAGCCACCTGTCAATAACGGTCACATCTGTTTCTGATCTTATGTGACTGCTATGGGCAGGTTTGATTGTATATTGAAAAGAAGAAAAAGGTAGTGGAAGTCATACTCATATTGCAGTAAATTTCTTGCAAGATTTTCTAGTAAAAGCAGAGGTTGCAGATTTTTTTTATATTTTGATGGATTGATACAGTGAAAGAAGTTGACAAAAATTTCTCAGTGTTTGGACTTGATTATGCAAACTCACATACAAAGTCCACTGTGTTATCACATTGTGCACATCTATTGTTTCACAGAGAGATATATTTGCATTTGATGTATGTATATATATAAAATATTTGTTTAACATATATTAATATAATAATGTCTCTTTAATTAAATTTAAGCCCCTCCCCCCACCCCCAACACACACAAACACACACACACACACATACACACACACTCCTGCCTTAACTCCAAAACTATTCACCCTTCCCTGATTTGTGCAAAGAAATTATTATTTTAGTATAAAAAGAAATTAAAAAGTACTTATAACTATCCTCAAAGAGCAAAGATATTTATGTTTTGAAGCTTTGCGGAAAATAATTATTGATGGATTTGAATATTAAATGCCACTCAATAACAAAAGACTCATAAGCTGTAAACCAGAATTTCTCTAACAGAGTCACACATTTTTTTTTTTTCTGAAAATCTTTTGTCCTTTTTTGAAATGTTTAAGTATTTGTTTTACATTTTAGGATGAAGGTTGATACTCCCAACAGCGAAAGTTGATGTGGAATCATAGATAGACATGTTTTTTTATTTACACACTTACCGTAAAAACTGGACCATAAGCCGCGACTTTTTTCCTCACCACTCGGCCCTGCGGCATATAGTCCGAGCGGCTTATACTAGGATTTTTTTCTAAAATCTTGTACCTCGGTTTGAGGCGATCTAAAAAAAAAAAAGTTACTTTTTAACGAAAAAAGTCCTAACAAATAGAAAAAGTGTTTCAAAATATGTTCGTCGTCATGTAGATTTGTGTCGAAAAGCACAAAAAACTTGCGACGCTCGCATAGGGTTGTGAAATGAAGTCTAGATCTAGCCATCTACACATGCTAATCTACTGAACAGATGCACCATAGCGGTTCTTGTGTGTGAAACAGGCTTCGGAAACACAGATTTCCTAATTTAAGTAAAGAAAAGTTATTTGAATCATAGCTGTAAACTTGTCATTCAATCAAGATACTAGAGATGATCACGAAGGCTGCAGAAAGATGAATAATAATAATAAATAATAATAATAATGATAGGCATTTAAAAAGCGTCGACTTTTATCAAGATGCTCAGCGGTGCTGGTAATGGGAGCAGGAAAAATGTAAAATTCACTAAATAAGACACATTCATTTGTACATTTTTTTTAAATTAAAAAAAAAAGTTTAATCTAGAGACGTTGAACAAGCTAGATCACGTGATCAACTGATGTAGCCGTTTGCACAGGTCAATTCAGTATACAGACGGATCATCACGGTCCTTGTGTGCCAGATTTCTAGATTTAAGTGAAGAAAAGCTGATTCATTAATGCTACTAGCTCCAAATTTTGTTATTCAATCGAGATAGTAATGAGGATCATGAGGGCCTTGAGGCCGTGGAAAGACAAACTAGCCAGATCATTGATCAATGGGCTACTCCAGGCCATGCAGTCCAAAATCAAGAGATGCAATTTTTTTCCCTATTGGGGCTTATAGTCCGGTGCGGCTTATATTAGGAAAAGATAGATTTTTTTTCTTGAAAAATCAGGGCATGCAGCTCCTCGTGCAGTTCGCCTTATAGTCCAGTTTTTTACGGTAGCTGTGCCAGTTTGCTTAACAACATTTTAAGCTTTTTAAATATTTTTTCAAACTTTGATGTTTGGTTGCTGCTTCTTATTAACAGGATACTGTATTTTTGTTTTCATGTTCATAAATTGATATTATATTTTTTGATGTATTTTTGCAGTAAGAATGACCAGTATTGACAATGATGTCACAACATGTAATGTTTGTTTTTCAAATGCCATCATATTTTCTCTCTCATGGCTGTCTGGAGACTTCCTACGATTAAGTGAGCAACCTCTTTCACTACCTGTAATTCTTTACCTTGTATTTTATATCCAAGTTTGACAGTAAATGTTTAACTAGTTAGTGTTTCTTAAATAATGTAAGCTTCTGTAGGAATCTTCACATTTGTTGTTAAGATATGTATTTGATAAATGAATGTGATTACAGTTATTTGAATATATTTTTCCCCAATTTACATAGCCACATTGATATTCTTAATATTTGGTTGATTTTGTTTGCCTTGGTCTTGATTATATGTTATATTTGATTTGAAGGAAGAAATATTAGACACTGCCGATGAGAAGATGTTCAAACATGTGATTGGTTTTATTGAATAGATGCCATGATGCAAAGTGTAAGTCTGGACAGTCAAAATTGTAAATATTTGTTGGTGGGAAAAGGTATGTGGAAGGTTTAGATTTGATTGTTTGTTATAAAGATCTTAATTAAAAGTTAACATGTTAGTTCGGAATGACCCATATTATGTTGGTTTTTGTTATTGTTTTTTTGTTTCTTTGCAGCCTTATGATGATCAAATTATAATTATCATTCATGTCATTTTATATCTTATGAATAAAGGGCTCTTCATGCAACCCGTTTCTCTGACATGTGATTAGTATATTATACATTTTTTTTTTTATTAGCCATTGAAGAATCAATGTTAATGTTTTCCGGGTTTCTTTTCATCTTTCAAATTTCTCCTCCTTATTCTTAAAACAACTACAGGATGTTTCAATGTAGTGTTACTTGTTTTGCAAATATTATCTTGCTTGTGTCATAAGAATTATAATGATCTTTAGTATTCAATGTAACAAAATCATTATCTAATCCTAATCTGTTTTGAAAATTCTATTTCATTTTGTATTTGCACCAGTGCTGTGAAGATCATGCTTATAAATTGTACATATCTATTGTGGGGATACATGTATATATATTTAAAAAGTTGAGCACAATGGTCATAACTCATTTACTGTTCATACTATTTAAATGTAATCAGTATTTATATATGCATATTATTATGTATGTATATTTGATAAAATGGTTGAAATATTGAGCCTGATGTTATCCAATGTAAGTTTGAGCAGATCTATTTCATCTTAAACATTGTCTTGCTGAGATTTTTGGCAAAGGACCTTTAGAAGTCTTGAAAAGAGAAAAAAAAAAAAAGAAGAGGAAAGCAAAAATAAAAAGAAAAGAACTAAGAATCTAATGGAAATAGTGATTTAGTATCAACAAAGATAATATCATAGAAGATGGTCAACTCTGAATGTCTTCTGAAAACAAAGAGATCATAGCATTCCTTAAAATAAACAGGCAGCTAGATTTTGTTTTGTGTGTTTTTAATATTTTGTGAAAGAAAGAGAATGTTGATGCATTGGAAGTCAAGTCCTTAGGACAGAAAAAAAAAGTGCTGACTTTAGGCAATGTTGACAAGAACTGTTTGAATTGTATGGGATGTTGGGTAAGTTTTTGCAATGTGGCTCAATGTTTGTGTATTGAATCATATTCATGACCTTGGAAATTTCTTACTGACAAGAAATGTTTGAATTGTATGGGATGTTGGGTACGTTTTTGCAATGTGGCTCAATGTTTGTTTATTGAATCATGTTCATGACCTTGGAAATTTCTTACAGTTATAGATATATATTCGGTAAATTGAAAATAGAAGTGGACTAAATTTTTCCCTCATCAAAAATACAGTATTCAGAATGAAAAATGATAAATCCTTCAGGAAATGGAGGTAGTCATTGCAAGTTTGGAGGGAGGCTTGTTGTTTGAATTAGAGTATGCACAATACTCTGGGCTTGTCCTGTTTCTTAGAGTTATAGGTCTCTATAATGATAATGCTTTAGACCAAATTTTGGACAAAAAATTTGAAAACAAGCCACTTGTTCAACATAATACTTGTAGTATGGTGTTGTCTCAAAGCACACAAAGCAAATCATGTTTATTATGCACATTCAGCTCCATGACGATGGCCCACATTTCATGCACAAGTCTGTCTTATACTTATACAATTGTGAGCTGATTTTTTCTTTTTCCAACACTTATTTGGAATGATATGGGGGTGTAATTTTATAAGACTTGGGTCCTTATAGGCCTATTTGTAAAAAAAACAAACCCCGCTTGAGTTGGAAACCCCGCTTGAGTTGGTTATCTTCTTCCTGTCTTTGGCCTCATAATGATACCAACGATCGTCAATTAATAAGATAGAGGACTCAAAGTTTTTGATGAGGACATTTTAGAGTCACTTCCCTTGGATTTGGGGGTGCTACAGGGCCTAACCTATGACTTAGGCCTAGGCCTAGGGCGTAAATAGAGAACTAGCGTCGTTTTGTCGAGGTTTCGACGAG
>JBCHJU010441108.1:821-13375 GCA_039654505.1 Plocamopherus imperialis
TCTTCTTTTTTTTTTAAAGCAAAAGTATCTTTTACAACACATAAATTGTAAATCAAGTCCAATCTTTCCCAAGTGTCACCAGGAAAACCAGTCTTTGAAGTGGAAGGACACAAAAGAGAAGAAGGCTGTAAGGAAGAATCTTTTTTCACCCAGAATTTCCAGGCAGACATTAGACTAAGACAATGCAAAAGTTGCAGTCGAATGATTCTTAGGCAAGAGATGCATCCAAATACACGGACCTCACATTGACGACGATTATCAAAGCAATACCAGAGTGGGTAGGCAAATACTTACATGCGATAAGCAAGATGCGATTACACTCCACTTGCTCTGAGGATCCAGCAAAGTAGGCATTTCCCAAGCAGCACTTGTTCAAGGCGTTGCTGGTCTGCATGATGACATTCTGCTCTTGGTGAACAAGCTCTTGGAGTTCCTGTTGTCAAAAACAAACACCACAACATAAGACAATGGTGCAGCAGGACATTCTCACAATGGCCAGGAAACATAAACAATGCAATTCCCACAATGATACAAAGCACTGTTTTCTTTCTACCATTTCACTGTAACTGGGTTGCACTGACGGGTGGCTGTGGTACCACGATAGAGCCTGGATTACGGACCAAGAGGATAGACGTCATAAACCACTGAGTTTTCTTTCTTATTTAGAGGCAAGAAAGTTTACCCCTGTTGCTTGACTAGCATCCGATTCAGAAAGTTATAAATCTGATTTGTCACTGTCCGCTTCATGCTAAAGAAACCGGGATAAGCTCCGTTCCTATGGACAGCTGCAACAAACCAGCCATTCATCATAACACCAGCAGAGTTTTAAAAGCGTGCTAACATGCCAGAACATCTACAGATATATTACAATAAGCCTTATGTAATACATATGTGTCATTTCATACTTTATAAACTCTAGGCCTCAATTAGAAGCAATGTATACCAAAAAGTTGACAGTCCACAAATACCTTGATTCGCTCTTGAACGGCTTTCCTTTCGTCCCTGGATGGCCTTGGGCTAGAGGGCATGGCAATGTCCTCCTCCACCACATTCTTACCGTGGTATTTGCTGTTGCGAACAACGGGTTCCATTTGATGTTGCATGACATTGCTATTTTAAACAGACACAAAAACATAAAACATCTTTTAGACACATGCCATTTTTAATATGACAAAAATTGAAAGAATGAAATGAAATAGAAGAAAGGAAGAAGAAGAAGAAAGAACGAAAGAAAGAAAGAACGAAAATTTGAATGAAACAATGAGAAATGCTCTATGTAAAATCGACAAATTAGGCTATAGAAAAATTAAGAAAATAAGATCTTGTTCAAATGAAGATACTTCCAAAGAAAAGTAAAACATCATTTTTAATACAATGTAATTTTCTTCTGAATAAGAAGCCTATTATGTCAAGGAATCAAGTCATAGCATGTTCAACCACTTACACACTCTTCCTGTAGGCGTGGAGACTGTAAGGCCGCCCATCATCATCATCATCATCAGTTGACTCCACTGCATTCATGTAGCTGGGTCGGTTCCGCTGTTGGCAATACAGAAATAAACGATAAAGACATTATTTCAAACAGTAGATTCTTTTCTTTGCCACATCTATACCACAGTTCATCCAGGATTTAAAAAAATGTGTGTCAATAGTAGAAGTGGAGGCGATTGTGGTGTTGGTTTTATTTCTAGACTATGTTCTATGCATTGAACATAAGATCATTAGTGAAACTACCTAGCAGTAGCTCTCAAATGAATGCATGAATAGCAAACGAGAATACAGAAACAAAATACACCACATTACTTGCAACATTTATCATCTGAAATGATAGTAAAATATTATATGCTGGAAACTTTATAAAATAAATTTTAGATTGCAGGCCTGAGCTTATCCCACGGCATTACAGCAAAATGCTGTGGTACCCTGGCGCCCTCGATTTTCGAGCCTGTCCACAGCATTTCTATCCAGTGCCCTCATGAAAACGGAAATAAAAATAATAATAAAACGATACGAAAGTGGTAGATTTGAGGCCAAACAGGTCCAGCACAGACACTCTCTAGAGCTAGTACAGCTGTACAAGTACATTCTACTAACACTAACATCATCGCTCAGACCGACAGTCACGATTGTGCTTCGTTTGTGATTGAGAATCCCCGAAGATGCCCTTTCTTTTCTTTTTTAACGTTTGAACTTGTCCTATCTATTCGACCTCGTCACTGACCGGAATTACCCGTCAGCATATTATGTTCAGGAAAGCGTAATTTTTTTTTAAACCGTGATTTTTGCAATACGGAGTATACCAAAGTACTGACTAGCAATTGCGAACTCTTTAATTCTAACGAACGCATGCACATGAACAGAAAAACATAATTGAACCAAAACAAACAAAAAATCCTCACAGGGGTCCTGCCAGAAGAACCTGTCTGGGGTTTGCGTCTCATCACAACGCTGCTGATATCGATGTCAGGATAATACTCCTCTTTCATTGGTGGCGGGGAGGGTGCCTTTTTCTTTCGTAAAACGACATTCCTGGGATCCATGTCTGGGTCGTAGTCGTCAGTTGTACTGTCCATGGCCTCATCCAACAGATCGTCCATGGCATTGCGATCCGTGGCGCCATCTTCGTCATCCATGCTTTCATCATCGTCAGGCCTGTATCCCCCACCAGCCGACGCTGCCCCGCTGTCAGAATCACCACAAGGTGTCTCATTATCGTAGCTGTCTAAACTTGAGTGACTGTTTGGTCGTCGCAGTGGTAAAATGCTTTCCCTTCTAACAGCCTCTGATACAAAACCCTTTAGACTGATATCATCATCATCTATTTCCATGGAGCTCCTAGCACTGGTGAAAGAGGAACAATGTCACAAAAAGACCTTAATGATATGATGTGGACTTCTGAAGATTATCATGACATGGATCATGAATGGAAAGACATCAATCAATCAAAGACAAATGAAACAAAAATGATAATTGACAATGGGAATGAGTGACCGTAATATACAGTGTATACTTATATGCAGCAAGAAAGATGAGGCAACAAGAACATTCATAATACCTGGCACTGCAGTCTGTCATTTCAGAATTGCTACTCTCTTCTGTCTCATCCTTGATTTGTTTTTGAGGTGTGGGAGGCTTTTTGAAGGCAGGGCTCGCATCAGGCCCTTGCTGTTTAGTCTGCTTTGCCTTGCGGGAGGCTGATTTTGGGATTTTCCGCATTGATTCGTCGTCACTGTCATCAAAACTGTCATCAAATGTGACCTGCTCAAAGGGAAGTCCAATATTGAGAAAACATTAACACGAGTGCCAACATAGACAAACGCTTCCTACAAAGATCATACACACACACACACACACGAGCCTGAGGCTAGTTGCTGAATGGCTAACAAGTAGATCCACTTTAAGATTGGGACAGTTTGTAACAGGTACAGTGAATAATACACTATCAATATAAGGGAATAAAAAACACCTTCTTATCACATTGGAGTGAACATCACATCCTTAGTCTTATTAGTGTCAGGAGATTTCGTACTTGGCATAACTTTTTCTTTCATCCATATGTATGTATGTATAATAGATGGACATGGATGAGAGATTCTTCCAAATGTACCTTTTGAGGACTAGGCTTCTCCATGTTGCCACTGGCCTGCTCATCTCTCTTCTTGATCAGGTTGTAGATGCTGCAAGTCTGACTGGGGGTCCTACCGCTTTTCTGACTGGACGGGGGCGGGGGTCGAGCGGGGGCAGGACTTTGCGCCTCTTCCCCAAGTCCTAAATCCGCCAGTTTTTCATTGAATTCTAGCAGAGGGGGAGAAGGAGACAGGGTAATCATGGAATTCATCCAAACATTTTTTTTTTTTTTTTTGCTACATAATAATATATTATTTTCAGTTCAACATCAAAATATAAAGATGTCAAAGCTTTTCTTAAGGAGTGCATAAAAGGCTTTCAAAGACTGGAGAAAAATAAACGAAAGAAAGAACGAAAAAAAAAAAGAGAGGAAAGAATGAGTGAATTCTCCAAATACAAATAAATAAGAGAGCCATATCCTTTAGAACGGGTGTTAAATAAAAAAAATTTCATCATTATTATTATCATCCTAAATATTGATAGACTGCAATGATGAGCCATTATTATTATCATCCTAAATATTGATAGACTGCAAATGATGAGCCATTATTATTATCATCCTAAATATGGATAGACTGCAAATGATGAGCCATTATTATTATCATCCTAAATATGGATAGACTGCAATGATGAGCCATTATTATTATTATCATCCTAAATATGGATAGACTGCAATGATGAGCCATCATTATTATTATCATCCTAAATATGGATAGACTGCAATGATGAGCCATTGTTATTATCATCCTAAATATTGATAGACTGCAATGATGAGCCATTGTTATTATCATCCTAAATATTGATAGACTGCAAATGATGAGCCATTGTTATTATCATCCTAAATATGGATAGACTGCAATGATGAGCCATTCACCTGCCCTGGCCTTGTTCCTTCCACGCTCACGCCTTTCACTGACGGGGGTCCTCTTCCCAACATCTCCAGTCGATGGCTTCCCTGAACTTTCACATGACTACAAACAAAAAAAAAAACAAAAAAAAAAAAAACAGGAATTAAAATTTAAGCAAAAATTGACACACATGGATTTATGTCCTTACAACACAAGTTTATGCAAAGTAAACAAAGCATCCCCTCATGTAGGCTATTGCCTCAAGAACAAGATGAAACAATACAAAACATATATGATATTCAGTCAGTTAATCTTTATGTATTATGTACTGCCATATCGTCCGTTACACTGGCAAAATTAAATCCTACCAAAATAGTTATTTTGGTATCATGCACCCTAAGACCCTTACAACCTCTTGGACCTCAGACCTATTGACTAGTTCACTTATCTGAATTCGAACAGAAGAGGCAAAGATCAGAAAGGAAGGGAGTGTGGCTAGGCACCCAAACTCCCCTTATATTAGGCCAGGCGTTGCAATGCAATTGCTACAAGATCGTCAACTTTGTGACACCAATGGCCTCTATTGTGTGAAGGATTTCAATATGTGATCATGCCAATAAAGATTTACAAAAATCAAACATGCACTAAAGTCATGGGCTTTGAAGCCTTCTAAATGAAGGTCAACGTGTCATAGTGACAATTACACCCATTTGTCATTAAAAATTGAACAATTCTAAAAAGCAGAAAATATGAACCCATGCTGTTCAAACCGTCAGGCCTTCTCTCCCCCAACAAAACATTGGGATCCACCTTTCTTGGTCCAAATGTCAACACGGGAATTTGAATTAGACACTGGCTACTTTGCCGGTCCATACAGTTACTGTTAGCAACTATCTTCTGTGTGTCACCCTCTACTGGCTTAAAATGAACAGATTACGAACAGTGGCCATAAATAAGTACATAATAAGACAGAAATTGAAACACTGACATCATCTGCTAGGGAAGAAAACAAGGAGCAATGACTACTAGACCTACACTTTCATCTGACTGGCCACTCCCGTCACACCACCGGTTCTTGACGGCTTCCAACTCTGCCAAACGGGACTGTCTGCTTTCAGCTGCCAAGGCACTTCCTGTTGTTTTGCTGTCTAACGTTCTCTTCAGGAGTTTTTCTTGGGCCATCTTCGTACCAGCACTGACCTGTTTGAAGTATCACAGAGTGAACAAAGAAGGTTGGATTTACATGAAGGAGCACGACTGCTCAGGGCCGGCAACAGTTTTGGCTGGAAACGGAAAGAAGTGACTCTATGCAAACACTGAGATCAAACACGCCTTACAGTGGAATGGTAAAATGGGGCCCCCAAATGGGCACAATGCTACCACTACCACTACAGGTGAGGCCCCCCAAATGGGCACATTGCTACCACTACCACTACAGATGAGGCCCCCCAAATGGCACATTGCTACCACTACCACTACAGGTGAGGCCCCCCAAATGGCACATTGCTACCACTACCACCACAGGTGAGGCCCCCTAAATGGCACATTGCTACCACTACCACTACAGGTGAGGCCCCCCCAAATGGCACATTGCTACCACTACCACTACAGGTGAGGTCCCCTGAATGGGCACATTGCTACCACTACCACTACAGGTGAGGCCCCCTGAATGGGCACATTCCATTATTGCAGATAACCCTAACAGCCACCATTCCTGGGTCAACATATGAACCTACCTTTGAGGGGGAATGGGCAATTTTGCAAGGTGATTTGCCATTGACGGTGCCAGAGCTGGACTTGGCTGGGGAGTTTTTATTCACCCCAAGCTCTTTTTGTTTATGGTCATCACCAGAGTCCACTTTTCCCTTCATAATAGTGCTGGCTCTCTCTGCGATACTATCTTTGAAACTTTTCTTTGGCATTACACTTGGTGCACAGCTTTTTGGAGTAGGAGGTGCTTTCTGTCAAATAAAGGAGAACAGTAAAAGAAATTTCAAGTAAATCCATGGATTTTTTGTAACTATGGACAAGGCAATTACTTTGGCTAAAAGTTCTAGAGACCTTAAAAAGCATTTAACCAAGTTATAACTCTTAAACAAAAAATAAACATTATTATTAAAAAAAAAAACAACAAACAAACAAACAAACAAGAAGCAAGCCCAACACCCCCCCCCCCCCCACCCCAAACAAAAGAGAGTAAAAGCTAAACTTACTGGAGGAGAGGCCTGCTTTGAGGCCGGTGTTTTGCTGACTGGTGGGCGGCTGTTGACAGGCGTGGCTTCGCCTGGGTTGACCTTCTTGATGTCACTGACCATATTGGAAGAGGACATGTTTTCCCAGGCTGACATCCGCGCCCCCACAGGGTAATCCGTTGGCTCATCCCGTTTCTTGCTTCCTGGGGTGGTCTTAGCCAGTTTTTCCTTCATCTGGGACATACGTTGGGAGATGGGCAACTCTGTGGGATCACCATCTTTCCGACCAGCAGTGGATGAGGTCACAGGGGTGGATGAGGACAAGGCAGGCACACAAACCTAACATGAAAAAAAGTCACACAACAAGACAAACTTTATGACAAGCATTACTTGTCATTTTTCTAAACTGTCACTTTTTACCCGTCAAAGTCTTCATTACTCTTCAATAAACATTCCTGGCATCCACAAGAGCAAATTTTTATTAAAAAAATAAAAAATCTTTGTCTAGTAATGGCAGCGAGCCAATGTACAGACTTGGTATTGATCCTGGTAGTGTGGGCCTGCATGACAAGCTCTAATAAGCACCCTTCCTACTTTGCCCCCACTCTCCAAAAGCAAAAGGCATACACATCAAAGCACCCCAAACACATTACTCATTAGCCTTGTCCTGAATAGGCACCTATTAGGAGAGGGTCTAGAAGGTCTACATCCAAGCCCCATGCTATCTATTTCACAATGTAAGTAGTTTAGCTGCCTCAGTCCTCAGACAGGTAGAGAAGGCCATCCATGTTCACGATAGTTGGCCTAAAGATCACAGTAAGGATGGAAAATGCAACAAAGAGAAAATCAATTTAAAAAGACCTGACAGAGGTCATGAATAATAAAATTAAACTAATGTCGTTTAGCCAACTTCTTACAGAGCGAGACAGTACCAGGTCTACAGAGAAGAGAATCTCCCTTGAACAGGTGTTTCAGCCTCAAACTTCTGACACCCTAAGAAGACCAGGCCACACTGGTTCATGAATCCTAGATCCTAGTGTCCTGGGACTTCCTTTCTTTTCCTCTCCATAATTCTGGTGGGTTTTGATCCTCGGCATACCCATATTATTTCCTTCTTTTGAATCCTGACGACTTACCAATTAAGCTAATACGTCCATTGGGCCTTCATCTATGATACGTACAACAAGTGTCCATTATGACACATACGGTGTTATACAGGATGAAGAGCCAACTAATGGGAGCCTGAAATATTACGGTGTCCTAGCAACACAATCTCCCATTCAATATTTTTTCCCCTCATGTTTGTCTCCTTACACACATTTACGTCTAGATTAATAAAAGAAGTGCATTTCTAATCATCATAGATCTAGATCTTCTAGGATTAGAATATCTTTTATTAATCTAGACGTCTCGGACTAGGACTAGAGATGAGGGGTAGAAATCTTGATTGGAACATGGTGTTGCAAGGGCACCAAAGTATTTACGTTAGTCTCTTATCAGTGGGCACTTCATGTATAGGGCCATTAGTCTATTATCATTACAGGTTCAGTCAATTATTGATTATGCTTGAGAGCAATTCAACACGCTAGACTTCTATCCTCACAGGAAGAGTGATTTCAAAACGTGGTCACTGTTTGGCAATCAGCCATCTATGAGATGGACTAACTAGCTATCTATGAGATGGACTAACTAGCTATCTATGAGATGGACTAACTAGCTATCTATGAGATGGACTAACTAGCCATCTATGAGATAAGACTTAGCAATAAAATTATTTAAAATAATGATAATAAAACTAGAATTGGAAGATGTAAAAAAGAAAACAAATCGTGACTGAGACTTGCCACTCTGCCCTGTACTGTGTGTTAACCTAACTCACTTGGATATTTCAACTTAATATGATACTCAATAAAAAAATTAATGGCAAAAATTGACATAAGAATAGCACATATAAAAGCAATCATGAGGAAAAGCAGCAAGAAAAAAAAGGCAAAGGCCATGTAAAGAAGCGTAAAGCCTATCAGTGGCTTTCTTGGCATGCTTAGAGTGGCGAGTGCTTCATTCTTTAGAGTTAGAGTGCTGCAAAGCATTCATCATCATGCAATGAACAACTTCCAAACCGGTTTGAGTTTATTTGGGGGTTTTTCGTTTGTTTCGTTTTGTTGTTTTTTATTTTTTATAGGTGCTAGTTGATTTGCCCATTCTACAAATGGAGGGGATGGGGAAAGAGCTGGGGATAGAATGAACTTACGAAGCATAAAATATTTTGGATTATGTGAGGGGTTTGGAGGTGAAGGTGGATACAGTATTATGATACCAAGCTGAATAGAATTATAAGCAGCACTTGCAAACTAGAAATAGTGCGAAAATGCCTTCTCTTTCCAATGGAATCAAAAAATAGTAACTACTACTACTGTACAGTATGTAATAATAGCCCCAGCAGGCTTCTATCCTTTTTGTGTCAACCACCTGGGTAAATCAGTCGCCACATGGAGGATATTAAAGAATACATAAAGAAAGCAAAATATTTATATTTAAATGGTTTAAAAACAGATATCAAATAAAGGGGTTCATAGTATTAATAAAAATACAACTTTCAACTATACAAAAATGTATTTAGGACTTTTCTCTCACAATATCGTTACAGCAAGAATTGGGATAGCTTTAAAAACTTAATTTCTTTGAATACTTTTCTAAAAACAATAATAACCAATCATTGGGCAGACTTTCAAAAAGAACAAAGAAAAAACAAATAAAAAACCCAGACCTGCTTTTGAGACCTTGTTACTTGAGTGGAGTTTGACAATCCAAACTTTGGTGTATTTTCATTAATCTTCTGCTCAAACTTGGCAAGTTTGGCGGACAAGGGCTGTTTGGAGGGTTCTAGAGACACCCTGCCTTTGGGTGTCTGACAATTCTTCACAGCAGACAACAAGCGATGTGACTGTGACTTGATTGCTTCGACATCATTCATGTGACTGGTGGCCGTTGGGCTTTCAAACAAACCCGGGGCGTTGACAGGAATGTCAACTGGGATGGTTGAAAGGATGGCCGTGGCAGACTTGGTGGCGACAGGACCGGGGTTTGGTTTGGCTTCTGTACTAGTCTTCATGGATACGTCTGATGAGCTCTTGACTGGATTCACGCGCCGAAAAGACTGGGACCCGCCATTATATGAAGAAACAAATGGTCTTGGTGAACGATTGATCTCCACCTTAAGAGAGAAAAATACTTCCAGCATATTGCACATCACTGATATATATATTGTCATGTGTATAGAGTTTTGAAAGTTGCAAGACGTGAAGGCACAGGCGCAATCATTTGATACCTCATATAAGAAAGGTCATGCTAGAAAAGGGGTAATCAGAGGAGGACATTTTTTAAATATTGGATGAAAAAAAAAAAGAAGAAAAGACTGTATACATCTTTTCAAAACAAACCATATAACAAATAAAACGTCTCCCAGCAATGGCATTGACAATCATTGAGGGTGGTGAGAAAGGCTTTCTTTACATCAATAATACAAATACTAACAATAATAGGTAATAACAATAATAACAAGAAGAACAAGAATGATAAAAACAATAACAATTAGAGGAAGAAAATCTTTTTACCCATTTCATTTCTTTAAAAAAAAAGTGTGTCTTATTCTATTTCAATTCTACATTTCATAGCTTTTTGTTTCATTTTGTGTTAAATTGCTTTTGTGAAAACCACAGTAATGAAAGTAAACATTGATAAAGCTACCTGTAAGAAGTGAATTTCAAAGGCAAGGCAGTAATATGAATATAAAGAAAATTAGAGAGTGAATTCATAGATAGACAAAGAAATGAGTGAAAACAGGTAAAAAAAAAAAAAAAAGTGTAAGAGTAAATGTAAGGACTCTCCACTTCTTAACACCCAAATAAAATGTTACATATCTCTAAAAAAACAAAATATTGGTGTGCTTCAGGAGCAGCACAATAAAAGAAGGAAAATAAGAGAAGGGGAAAAATATTGCTGTTTCAACTGAAGAAAACATTAAAGCATTTTGTAGACACATGGTTAGCGCATCGGTGACACTTATCAATTGAGCTAGCCATATTTTACCCATTTAAATCTGGTATATTTTCTACAAATAAAAGATTGAGATGATCCCAGTCTAGTCCATTTATGATCCCAGTTAGAAGCATGCTTAAAATAATGAGATAAAAATCAATTTTAAGCCAAGTGACATAAATACAGTGCATATATAGTGCAGATAACTGACATCATACAAAACTTTATTACATAAATATTGGGATGGAGGTTGGGTGAGGGGATAAAAAAAAAAAAGGCAAATATTATCTGTTACTAAATTTCCGACCCATAAAAATTAAAGAAGAAAATTAAAAAGAATATTAATGTTTAAAAGCAATAATAAAATAGAGAGATCAGACCAAAATAAGACGATATGGATGAAGTCAAGCATCAATGTGTCAAGGAAAGCAGGCAAAGGGATTCCAAACAGAAAAAACATCCACTCTACCTGAGAGCCCCTCAGAGGAGAATCCCTTGAAAAGCCACTAGCAGGACTGCGAGGCGCCGGAGGAGCATGAGTTTTCTTTGGTGAACTGACAGCTGTTTTTGCAGGCGATGCTGGCGCGCGGGGTGCCAGGCCCTTTCCAGACTCTGTGACCTTAGCGCTTGAATCTTTTTTAACAGGAGATTGCCAAGCAGGCTTTTTCTCTGGTTCTTTCCTGCCAGAGTACAATGGGAAAGGCCCATTACATTACAACAATGCTCAAACATGCTCTTTCCAACAACAACAATGTAATCGTCCCTTAAGGGCCGGCACTCAGAATTCATTCCCCTTTCTGCTTGCAGCCCCCCATTCACATCAAACTGAATCAGACAGTAGACCGACAACGGTTAAGCCCCCAAGTCACAACCAAATCAGATCATGACCAGGCTACACATTCAAGTGGACAATTGTGAGATTTGAGATGAAAAAAGGAGAGGATATTGCTTAATGTAGTTTGCTTTATCTTAGACCTGGGTAGGGTGTAGGTAAAGTGTGACAGTTTGGGTTAAACCAACACACTGGTAGACGAATACAGCAGTAACTGGCTATTAACCCATTGCCGCTCAAATCGTCTGTTAAGAAAAC
Organism: Plocamopherus imperialis; assembly: GCA_039654505.1. Classification (NCBI taxonomy): domain Eukaryota; kingdom Metazoa; phylum Mollusca; class Gastropoda; order Nudibranchia; family Polyceridae; genus Plocamopherus; species Plocamopherus imperialis. Next base: position 12,617 of record JBCHJU010441108.1, read on the forward strand.
ATCCCCAACAGTTTGAATCGCCCAAGATCGCCCGCTGGGTACTGAGCGTCATTAACATTGTATACTAAAAAAAAGTGCTTAGAACCGCTTCTTCTATATTGAAAACATTTGAGAACTAGCGTATGATTTTATCACTGTTCTTTAGTGTGCTGCGATTTTTTGAAGTTTCTCAACCAAATCAGCTGTAATAATTATAATGCCTATTTTTGATAAAATGGCATTTGATTTCCTGAATTCATTATGTCATCAAGGTGTTCTCTCCAACAGTGATGATGAAAGCGTTCCATCTGACATCGACAATGAGGATGATTGACTTTGAGCGACCTTTCAGCGGGTGAAGATGATCGTCAGCCGGGTCAGACCCGGCGAATGGTCAGAACAGCTTCAAATAGTCAATACATATTTATAAATCATTATATCAAATAAAAGGCTATTCATTCTTCTTTCCAAAATAGTTGTTATTTTGTTTCTAGTATGTTTCATGCTCTTGTAACAAATTTTTGAATAATTTTTTTTTTTTATAAAATTAATAAAAAGCTATTCATACTTCTTTCCAAAACAGTTGTTTAGTTTCTAGTATGTTTCATGTTCTTGTAATAAATTTTTGAATGAGGTGTACTGTGAAATTTGGAAGAGCATAGCTGCCAACCTTCCAGAGAAAAAAAACAGACTCCATATGCGTGTCGCGTGCAAACTTGGCACAGAACACTTTTCTATGTCAAATTATGATAAAAACGTCTTTTAATAGTAAATGAGAGC
>JBCHJU010441219.1:0-13373 GCA_039654505.1 Plocamopherus imperialis
TCTCTCTCTCTCTCTCTCTCTCTCTCTATCTCTCTCTCTCTCTCTCTCTCTCTCTCTCTCTCTCTATCTATCTATCTCTCTCTCTCTCTCTCTCTCCTTTAGAGACGAGGACTTTCCTTTAGCACCAATTGAAGCCTAGGAACAAGAAGTTACAGAAACTCACCTTACAACAACTTTCTTTGCAGCAGAGGTCAAAGAGGATGATGATGATGATGTTGAGGATGTTGATTCCCGTCTCAAAGAATTATTACTACTAACAGGGGACAAGCTTGGAGTGAGTTTAGGAGACAGTGGCGGATCTTCTTCTTTAGGTGAATAAATTGTGCTAGAAGAAGAAGAAGAAGAGGCTGCCTCCGCCGCCGTCTTCTGGACAGTACGCATAGCTTCCCTGACAATCTCTTCTGCCTTATCAAAGTCATCCAATTCAGCAGTTTGCTCATCATCAGAGATTATTTTGGTAGATGAAGCCTGGAGTGAAAAGGTAACCTGCTGGAGAGATGAATGAATTACCAATTAATGCAATGAATGAGTAGTGTTTCACTTTAAGTGTGCGATATTCTTTCTATCCATATCCATGACTTCATTCCTAGAGCATATCTAAAGGCCATGGTCTTCTAATAAATCATCTGTTTATGGGGGCAAGTTATCGATTTTCAAATTTTGGCACATAAGTGTTCATCAAAGACTTACCAAAAAGATAAAATTCATTATACAAGTCAAATCGACATCTGAAGGCATAAAATACATCATTTTTGTCTCTAAAAAGGTCATTTTTTGTGTGAAAATATAAGTAATTTTCGCTAAATCAAGTCTAATTTCCCCCCACTTCTGATTGAAATATACATAAAAAATTAGCATGGATAAAATGTTTAGGATGTGTTCCCTCCTTGGCCTTTGTTATGGAAATTTCCATGCTAGTCTGAAGTCTTCCTCAGTTTAAAGGAAATTCGAACCATTGAGAGAAACACCCAGTTTTCTCAAAAGTGTAATGAATTTAAAAAGAAAGACTCCACCTATCAACATGAAATTTACCAGACATGTAAAACTAACAAAGAGCCAACTTTTGTCAGAAGCATTAAAAAAAATATTGATCTGTTGATTTTTCATGAATTAAAAACCGTCGAAATTGGCAAAAATGCCATAAATTTTACATGCGTCAGTTAAAAATTAGGTGTTCAAAAAGTTTATGTTCTATTGCAATTTCCTTCTGACAAAACCTTTAAAATGGACAACAAAAGGCATATATAAAATGGCATTATGATCCATTCCATAGTTTATGAGTTTTGTCTCTCTAAAAATTACCATAAAAATCCAAGATGGCGGCTGTTTGGTTATATACCATGGCAACTTTTCGGTCATTTTGAGGAAAATACCCAAATTTTTCTTTTGGAACATGATATGGTCTCAAATGACAAAAATAAGTAGAATTGGTGTAATAATAAAGATTTTTTTACTTATTAGAGGACTGTAGCCTTAATTAATAATTTCCTCTTACTTCTTAGGCTGTTTTAACTGAATCTAATCTGATGTCTTGACAATGTTGTTAAATTTAGTACATTGTCATAAAATAATTTGTTGTTTATGTGTATATATACATTATACATTTAGATATATACAAAGAGAGATGAGTAAAAAAGAGTGGGAATGACAGTACAAGTGAACATTGTGCCTGGAACCTATTGCATGATGTATATGTACATGTTTTCAATCTTTCTGTGACTTTAGTGTTTACAGATCCAATATCTTCTTCCCCAGCAGTACCTTCTTGGCAATGGCTTGTTCCTCAGGTCCAGGTACAATTTTGCCAGTGCAAACTTTGCAGTTGAGGTCAAACAGGTGGGCCCGATGCTGGTCAGTTGTGTCAATGAGGGGAATTTGAACATTTTCCTCTGACGCCTCTCCACTGGCATCTTTTTTCTCCTCAATGGTTGTCTGAATGAGAAAGATAAATATCAGTACCATTTAAGTTTGGCATTGTATATTCAATGAGCAAATAAAAGTTCGATTTCAAAGAACTTAAAAAATTTACCTTCCACAGCCCGATCTACTTGATTTGAAGTCCAGATAGTATATACCAGGATTCAAAATCATGTCAAATAATCCTGAAAGACATACCATTACTACAAGCATAGACCAAAACATCTCCCCCACCCCCTAAAACTTAAAACCTTTCTTTTCTATGTCATTTACGCTGTTCATGAATACAGTAGACACCACCACGTTACAAGCCGGCAAGTTGCACCATTCGCCATATTACATGATTTTCCGATGGGACTAATTTTAATTCTTTACTCACTAAACTCACCACCTAAATGCAACATACGGTTTGCCTCACTTTGGCAATTGCAACAAAGTACAAGCAGTGTCGTAGACCTGTTACAGATTGATGTACCTGATTGGTCAAATTTGCTGGGGTGAAAGCAAAGCAGACAACAAAGAAGAGAAAACAGAAGTCTTGGAGACTCTTATGCGCGTAAAGTACACCATGATTCGTGTCCCTGTAAATTTGGCACATTACACATTCGGCACAGCCCACAATTTTTTGTCACCAAGTGCACCATGAAACTTGGAGGTGACTTCTGCACTACCCTTATTATTATATCTTCGTTCTTTGCTATGGCAAGTTCAAGTTGATACATTTTTTTCAAAAAGGAAAAAGTAAAAGTAAAAAAGAAAACAAGGCACCACCATGTTACACAAATCTGCCTACCTCCAAAATGCTGAGATCCTCTTCCTCCACCTCCACCTCCCCTTTGTGGGTTTTCTTCCTCACATGTTTTGACACCAAACTTTCCTTCAATGCCTCTTTTTCTGTCTGTTCTATCATCTCCAGTTGCTGCAAATAAACATATTTTTTGTGTTCATAATAGGCTTAATGGCTTCATAAAGAAAACTAAAAAATCAGCATATATAATAAACTACATATATATCAATATACTGCACATACATGTTTACTCTCTTTCTCCCGCCATTTGGCCAATTCTCTTGATGCCAATTCCTCTGTGCTCATCTGCACCAGCTTGGAAGGTTTGATCTTGCCTGTGAGTATCTTGCGGAACAAGCCCTGATAAAAAAAAAATGAGAATGAAAAAAGGGGAAAAAAACAACAGATGAAAAACTAACCATCTAAAAGTAGATACATAATCAATTGATGATGCTTTTAGGGAAGCTATTTTCCTTTCAAAACTATTAAATGTCATACAGAATAAGTGTACACATATTCAATACTTAGACAGTCCTTGTAAATGGCTATGGTACTTTGAGAATGAGGGTTTTATAATATAATTTCTAAGAGAAATTAATCAGACAGGTCAACCCACTACATCCAGTTCAACATTTTTCATTCTTATGAATGTACTGAGATATCGAAAACCAAAATATTCTTTACTGTTAGCTTTTTCAAGACTCATTTTTTTTCTTTGCCTTAGAGATCTTTCTCCTCAGTCAACATATACATTTTAACCAGCACTTTTATGGCGTGTGCACGAGTGTCTACTTAACAGATAAAAAAAAAAAAACTTCTTTCAAGGTTTTCTGAAAAAAAAAATAAATCTACCAACTCACTTAAAAATATTGCTTATCTACTGTTTCACTTTTAACATGTTGCTACAATATTAGATAGAAAAAAGGAAACAAGAACATGTGTAATCTTAAGATGAGTCTCACCTTGTTCTTTTGATCCTTGATATTGAAGATAAGACTGCGATACTTCGTCCTGTATTTGTGTCCAGTGTCATTGAAGTGGGCAAATAACTCTTCTTCGATGGTAAGAGCTAAGTTCTTTATTTCTCCACTAGACAACATGATGTCATCAGCATCATGGGCTCTGTTAAAATACATTTAAATATAAGTATGTCAATTAGGAGCCTTTCATGTCTGTGTCAACAAGCTTACATGCCTCAGCTGCTTCCACCAATCTTACAAGAGTACCATCCACCATTCGCAATCAGTACAAATATACATAACACATATTATAATGGGATAAATTACATAAGAGAATCTCTGCTGTGCAAATCCCTTCAATGAAAGATGGATAGAAATTCCCAAGGAGATAAAGCACTGATGAATAAGACTGCAAAAGAAAAAAAATCTTGTCAAACCAAAAAAAGTCAACAGATGGCAAGATGGTTCCATTTAAATATATTTTTACAGAAGAAAAAGCAGTCTTTGTTGAATCAAGCAAGTCTTCTAGAGACAAAATACAAAAGGTGTAAATATAAAGATCGTGAATTTCATCAAGGAAATATGCTGGAAACTAAATTAAGAAATTAAGGATTAAGAAAACATACCAGTGGTAGGCGCATGAAACCTCTGATGTCTATAAACACAAAGAAGGGACTTCAGGGGTTTGTTGCGCTTACCATTGATGTATCTGCACTGACATGTTGTTAGAATCAAGGAATGACAACAGAAATGGTCATGTTGTATGTCCTTTATACAAAAACTTACCTAGCAGACAGTGAATCCCGAAGAGCTGTTCTTACGTTGAGTCTTACTTGGTTGGGTCCATCATCACTTCTACTATCTCCCGTTTTGGAGGATGAGGAAGAAGTTGATGAAGAACCCTCAGGCTTGGAGGAAGATGAGCTCCTCCTTCGGTCTGCATCCACCTTTTTAGCAGACAATTCTTTGCTGTCTCTCCTTGACTTGTCACTATGTTTAGGATCTCTCTCTTGGTGTTTCTCTTTATCACTGCTTTTGCTGGAGTGGCTATCTCGGTGTTTGCTGTCTTCTGAATGAAAAATGCACCCAAAAAACAATGACCCCATTTTCAAAATTCAATTTTTTATCACATGACTTACACGAGGCAAAAAAAAAAAAAAAAAAAGACCTAATTCATATCAAAGATCCATCTTAGGATTCATACCCATTGAAGTGAGTTCACATAAAGTTTTTGCAGAAAATAAAGGTGCTTTTACAATCATGGTGAATAATGTATTCCTGATGTAAAGCAAATTAAGATCCAACCCAAACTTGAAAACCAAAAAAAAAAAAAAAAAAGGGAAATGAAGGAAACCAAACATAATGAAAAACAATTCCTGATAATACAGAATGGTTGTGTTTAAACACTCAAATTAAACAAAACCAAAAAAAAAAAAAAAAAAAAAAAAAAAAAGGTTGAAAACAAAACAAAACCCTCCCTTGATGAAGATCTTTGTTTACCAGCGTGAAGGACTTGGAAGGTAGGGTGATCTTCCAACCACTGCCTGAGGTTCTTGTGGGTGGGAGCATCGGGGCCTTGGACAACTTTCCCAGTTTCTGTTTCTACCACTGCCACGTATTCACCAATGAATGAAGACATCTTTGAACTGGAACTATTTTTGACATCTTTGGAGGAAGAGGAGGACGAGGAAGAGGAGGAGGATGAGGAGGAGAGAGATGATGTGGACTGTTTTGACTTTTCTTGCAGCTGGAAAGAGAAATGATAAGTTAAATTAGTGAGAGCAACAAGTTTAATTACTGAACCAAGCATAGGCTTTCAGATTAAAGACACTTTTGCCAACATGCAAACTTACGAACAGCTTGTATATAAGGCCTATGACAAAATATCACGAAAATAATAATAATAATAATAATAATAATAATAATAATAATCATAATAATAATAATAATAATAACAGTAATAATAATTTACTACTACTACAACTTCAACTACTACTACTACTAATAATAATAATAAATATCTTTACTTATATTCCTATCTTCAATGCTGAATCCAAAATGAAATAGACACTGAGCTCAAAACAAAAATTGTAAAATGTGTAAAATGGTTAGTATGTGATTGAATATTCAACTCACTAACTCCCAGACTTTTTTTTTTTTCAGATTGACAGGTTTTTTGACATGTTCTTGAAAAAATTAAAAAACACTGATTTTACTTTTTGCAAGAAATACAAAATTTAAAGGAATATTAGTATACTTGAATTGACGTTTCAAATGGTGTAATTTAAAATCTAAATTTTAGCTACATTCAACTTTACTTCTTCCACTAGTAGGAAAGAGCTGCAAGGCATAAAAAAAAATGATAAGTAACAAATAATGTGATTGAAGTAAAATGAAATCCGTAACTAGTTATCAATGTGAAAGTTATGACCAACATGGGTAGAATAATGGTGGAAAAAAATCCCATTAATTTGACACTCAGCAACTTGAATAACATACGTAAGTCTAAGCAGCCAGTGTAGTAAAATGTAAATAAAATTTGATGTATATTACAAACATTTGAAAAAAAAACAACGACCAAGCATTACCTTTCTTCTGTGTTGTTCCTCCCTAATAACCTTCAGTGACTCTTGTGCATGACTCATAATGCACTCATTGCTACAGTACACAGAACCTGGCCTTGGAGTCTTGTTACATTTCCTGCCCACACATTTCTGGGGAAGCTTGGATTTGCTTGAAGGAGACTGGAATTCAAAGTCAGTGTCAGTTACAAGCAGTCTAACTTTCCCCTTGATTATAACAAAAACAAAAAAAATATGGAGGAAAATATACTTACATTAAAACAAAATCAAGAATGAATGGAAGCAGAGGAACCATGGAAGAAAACCAGAAACTACGTTAAATCTTTTAATACAAGACATAGACTATCACGACATCTGCCTCATATAAAATATCAATTCCTAGATGACACTGAAAGGGAAAGAAGAATGGTAGAATGAAGATGAAAACAGAAAATGATAAGAAATAAATGCGCCAGAAACAAGCAGGAAGACTGAGCAGTGATATAGCTGAGAGGGTCTACTGACAACCATTTGAGAAAACAGATAAAGGGGAACAATTGTTTGCTGGATATAAAGCAAAGTAAAAGTTATTCAGAGAAATGTCCCTTTTAATTTTTTGATCTTTTGATCAGTTTAAGCCTTCAAGCTAAAAAAAAAAATTTGAATGAAGAAGCAACTGAATCCTAACTTGTTCAAAGAAATCTGAACTGATATCAAGAAATTTACCTTTTCATTTGATTTTGTTGACGGAGGCTCAAGAGGTTTATTGGGTGTTCCCTCCCCTTCTGTGGAAATATAAAAATCAATATGAATCGTGATCTTCTGAAACAATAGCTGAACATTGAAATGACATGGATGAAACAGAATTCATTTCTAGCTTTTAATGAGACAGCATAAATGTGGGTAAGGAAACATCTTTCCTTTTTCATTTTCATAAAAGAGTATCCATGGGAAACTTGTGTAAGTACAAAGAGCATGCACTTACTGCACTTACAATTCATGGAAAACCTGTATAAATAAAAAAAGCATGCACTTACTTTGGCATATAAGACAAATGTACTCCTCCTCATTATCCTCCATCTCTTTGCCCCTAGCCTTGCTGATACCAACACAGCTACCATGATACCATTCCTCACACTTGTCACAGCAGATCATAAATCTTTGAACAAGAATCAGTCAGTTAATTGGTTGAGTATGCAAATAAATACAGTTAATACTAATATTGTCTAACAATATTTTATAATTTAAGAACTTTCTCAGCTTTGCAAAACTGCCTATACAAAATCTAAGACTATATAAGATAAATGATTGGAACATTCAAGCATCATTAAAAAAAAAAGAGAGAAAAAAGTCTGATTAACAGGATATGGGTGTCAAAAGGCAATCTCACTAGAAAGCCCACCAAAAGAATTAGTTACTGCAAAGTAAATTTTTGAATCAGCCAGATTGAAAGTAAAATGTTGAAAATTTACTATAACAAATGCGAAATTACAGACTTTATATCCATTTCTCTTCATCTTGATGAAGCTGAGTATTTTCATATATTTCAAGACTACCAAACAGACCTTGACAAATTATTAAAATGTGTAGGAAGGGTAATATGATAAGAAATAACAAAATTTATTGATGTATAAATCAAACAAGAGAGGAATTTAAAATGTCCACTCTGATATGTAATGATTTATAATTTTAAAACAGAAAAAGAGATTAAAGATACCAGACAAATGTCTGCCTGCACAAACCTGTTTCCATGGGGTTTTTGACAGATGCAATACAAGGTGTTTGGGTCATTAGGTTCCCAGTCATCATCATTTTCATCATCAACAAACCCAACTTCTTCCTCTTCATCCTCCTCTTCCTCTTCATCACCACCACTTTTGGCCTCCTTATGTTTCTCCTTCTTGAATTCTATCAAGGAAAAGAAATATTGTGAAACTTGCATGCCATGATGTTGAGTCAACAGATGAGTGAAACATGATATTCTATGACTTAGTCTTCGATTGGCTAAAAGATAGAATAATGGTTGATTGTTGCCACTATGTGATTTGCTTGAAAACCTATTGGACCATGAATCACAAGGCAAAAACTACTTAAAACTACACCTGGGAACCAATTGTAACATATTATCTATCAATTGCAAATATCAATTTGCTGGAAGAACAGCTTTTCTTCTTTTTTCTTTTTTTTTTTTACTCCTAAGAGGGAGGTCTATGAACACTGCTTATAAATATTGACATTTGGGAAAGGCATTCACATTGCTCTGGATATAAAACTGTCAAATACTTAATAAAAAGACACTCATGGGAATAGGTAACTGGTCTACTCAGGAAACCTCTACCACTAGCAGGATTGGCCAAGCTTGTCAAATGATAGATAAGCCTACATGTCCAAAAGACCTCGTGACTGGGTGGATGGCAAACATGAATGAAGGCACTCCAACAATCTGCATGCCTAGAATTCAAACCCATAAAGATATGACACTTTCTTTATTCCTCTTTCTATTACCATTATCCAGTAAAGAAATAATAATAATAATAAAAAAATTATAAAAAAAAGAAACAAAACAAACTTCCTACATTCCCATTAAAAACAAAACAACACACACCCCCCCCCCCCCCCCCCCCCAAAAAAAAAAAACCAAAACAAAATAACAAACACACCATAATGTAAAACAAACCCAAATCTCAAGTCGAAACTTCAATTCAAAGAGAACAAATCTAAAACACAAAACAACGTAGCAAGACATTGATATCACTTGAAGACTTGAAATTTCATACCACATATGAAGATGAAATAGATCAACTTACCAGCATCTCTTGATGTCTTTGGTGTTTTACTGTGCTCCCCTGACTTCTTTTTAGGCTCGTCAATTTTAAGAACACTGATGGAGGATTCTTTTTCCTTGACTTCATCTTGTTGGGAGGCGACAGTCACAGTTTCTGAGACAATCTGTCTCCCAATTTCCATTTGCCCCACTATTAGGAACTCTGATCCCCCTTCCTTCAGCTCTGTGTCAAGACTTTCTAATATTGAAATGCGATCACCAGTTCTCTCTTTGTTGAGTTGCGTGTCTTCCACACCATCTGGTAACAAAGTGTGACAATCGGCTGGCACCTCAGACTCTTGGCTTCCAGATTCTTCCATAAACTGATCAGGCAGATTGACATCAAAAGCAACACTTGAAGTATTGTGAGAAACACTGTCGAAATCTTGTTGATGCAATCCCTGACTTAATTCATCTTGGCTTTCCGGGTGAGCAGGTGAGGAGGGTTTTGAATAACGATGCTCCATCAAAACGGTGGGCAGATTCTGGGGTTTAATTGGAGAGTCAGGATCATGGGCCGGTTCCTTTTTGTCTTCTTGGGATGACACTGATGCTGCTGTAATCTCCTCCTTCTTGGCTGTGTCAAGAACTATCATGCCGTCAGGTTTGAACAAGTCATTCATAGTCATGTCCATGGGAACTTCATGCTCTGGCTTGGGATGTTTGTGTTTGGGTTGTTTTGCCATGGCAGAAATAGGGACAAGGGTTGGGATGTCATCATCTTTTGTCTCCTCCTTTGATTTCTGTCCTTGCAACACCTTCTTGCTGCCATCTATGGACTTTTTTCTCTCAGCCTTTGAAGAGTCCTTCGAATGACTTCTGTCTCTGCCCGGATGAGACTTTGATTCAGATGATGACCTCCTCCTTTCTGTTTCTCCACTTTTCCTTCTTTCACCTTCATGGGACTTCATTCTTTCCTTCTTTTCTCCAACTTTTGATGGTGATATTTTCTTTTTGACAGTCCCAGATTTATCTGTCACTTCCTCTTTAACCTCATGAGGCCCTTTATGTTTTGACAAAGAGTTCTTGTTGCCAAAAGGCTGATGGCTTTTCTTCTTGACAACAGGCCCCCTCTTCAGCAAATCATCAACGTTGTGGCCCTGCTTCTGGTTGGTCTCAATTAATTTCTTCTTTTGCCCTTTACTTTGTGCTTTTCCTTCTTCCACTTTAGTCTTCTCTTCACTTTTCTTAGGAGTTACTGCCGACTCATCTGTTTTGCTCTTCACTAGTGCTTCACTTTTTTCATCAGTTTTTGATGGTGTTGAAGACGACCTGTTTTTTCCAGGGTTCAAAATCTTCTCCTTTCCATTAATATTCATAACTTTCTTGCCATCTCTGTATACTCTAACAACGGCATTGATGACTCTGCCATCTGAGGTCGTAATTGTCCGTTGAACTGTCTTAATGACATCAGTGTCTTTCTTTATTTTAACTGGTGTTTTTAACTCATCTTTACCGCCATCTTCTTTTCCTTTGGATTTCAACTCTTTCTTTACTTCTTTCTTTACACTTTTTGATGCGCTTCCGTCCTCTTTGATTTTTTTCTGTTCATTATCTTTGACTAAGAGGGATGAGTCACCTGTTCCATCTTCTTTTTTGATATTTTTGGCTGGCTCTGTTACAGGGAGTTTTTTCTGATCAATGTCTTTCTTTTGGGCTGATGATGCATTATCAACCTTACCCTCCGGTTTCTCTGAGCTACCACCTTTCTTAGACAATTTGGCTGCTATTTCTGAAGGTGTCCTTTTGACTAGGCCCATATCCTCAGGAGGGGCTCGCTTCACAGCACCAACAAGACCTGAGTCTTTATTAAGCCCCTCGTTGTCCTCCTTGACCTGGAGAAAAACAAGTTTGACGAAACTGTGACATTTTCCTTACATGTTTATTCAGGAAGATGATTTCTCATAATAAGCATGATAAAAAATGTACAAAGATGGAACAGATCACTCATTAGGGTGGAGACTTTGAACTCAACACATGCTTCCCTAATTACAACTAGAAACTCAAAAACCTCACAGTTAGACAAAACAATAACAGTTAATGATACAAATTAAAAATAAAAAACTCCAGAAAAATAAGAAGAGAGAAAACAAAACAAACAACAACAAAAAAGTAAAAAACAAAAACTGAAACAAAATCAAAGCTTCTTGTCTGTGTGTATACAAATATCCAAAATTTTCATGGCATCGTGGACTTTAAACTTGAACTAGATCTAGATAAGGCTTGGATATAAATGCGCAACCATAATATCATTTCACTCTTGATGAAGGTCTTGTTTTGTACAATTTAGGCTGAAAGGGAGATCTAGATCTTCATGTACATCTGTGTCATGATAATGTCACTAAAAGAGTACTCAATTCCCTTCTTCGTGTCTTTTTTATCGAACCAATTAAAAGTTTCAAGGTCAAAGCATTCATCTTGGATATATCTTCAGTGTTCTGTTTTCATGATTTAATGTTCACAAATGTCTCAAGAAGCTATTTCTTGCATTTTGTCTTTTTCATTTATAATATCAGTATGCTATGCTATTGTAAGATCATTGTGCTGCAGTAGGAATGCCTACCAAGACAGCAATCACGATAATAAAAACAAAACAAAATCCAACTCCTTTACTGTTTCTGCTGTGTTCTTTTAAGACCTTGAAATTCCATAGAATATTTAAGTCAGATCTAGGAGGTCTATACATCTAGATCTAGAACCAAATGCAGTATGTAAACAAAACAGAATCTCAATCTAGATTCCATGTCATAGGACCCTAATAATAATAGTGTTAGTATTTGACAAAAATATATGGGGGGGGGGGGGGGGTGTGTACCATGATGGTGTGATGAACTCTCCTGCCATGTAATTGGCGATTACGACAAAAGTAAAAGCTCTGCTTACCTCTCTTCATTAGAAGAGCCTTTCAAAAATAGCTTTAAAATTGTCATGCAATTGGCAAAATGAATGCAATTGGGTCCTGACATATTTATGAACAGATGATCATGCTGGTATTATTAATGGAAATAAACGATATAAAAACAAAAAAGAAACACAGGAAGAAGGAAGACTTTCAAAACAAAAAAATTGTTTAAATCACCTGAAGCTTTTTCAATGGGACATCTTCATCTTCCTCATCCATATCTGCAGTCATTTTCCTTTTCTTTGCAACAGCCAGAGCTTCTGGACTAGATAGTACCTCATTGCCTGCTTTCTTTAACTTGTGCATTAAATTTCTGGCCAAAGGAGAAGTCTGCAATTGCTTTGCCTTAATTTTGATGGGACAAGATTTCGTTGCAGCTATTTGAGCCTTTAGTTGAGATATTGGCGTAGTTTCTTCTTCATCATCTTCATCTGATGATTCTTCCTCTGACTTCTCCTTTTCAAGGCGAGCCTTCTTGCCCTTACCTAAGGCAGTTTTTATTGCTGACTTCTTTCGCTTTAAAGACTTGTTCAACTTGCTAAGTTTCTGTTTTTTCTCCTTGCCATCTTTGTCAGCTTTTTTCTTTCGTCCTTGTATGGTCTTTTGCTTCATAACAGCAACTTTGAGTTTGGTCTTCTTTGCTTTGGGCTTAGGGCTGCAGGGAGAGGTTTCATCGTCCATGCCTTCTGACTCCTCTTTGTTGGGAATTCCTTTCTTTGTGCGGACAGCAACTTTTCTCTGCATCCCACCAACTTTCTCTGTAGATACTCCAGCCTCATTACTTTCTTCTTTCTGTCCATTCTTCCCCGTCTTTGGTAACCTGCAGGAAGGAAGATAAATTGAAATATGCAAATGCTATTTTAACAGTATGAAGCATTATCATTCTTAAAGTATGAACTTTATGACAAACCATTTCTAACCCACATCATTGCTTATAAATTTGACCATAAAAATTACAATGTGATGACACCGAATTTACTTCTTTTTCTTTTTTCTTTAAATAGAGAGAGTAGAGGGCAATGTTGAAGCAAATTATTATGTTTTGGATTGACATGTTAATCTTTGATCCATAGCAACTATTTTTAATTATATATCCCTCCATATATCCATCTATATAAAAAGCTCCGAACTTGGAACGTCAATTTGTTATTTGTTGTCAGATTTGCGTAAAAACCAGTATGAATTTGGCATATTATGTGTGGCATTGCAGTCATGTTGATATGCACTTGAGCAGAAAACCTTGAGGTCCCATGTTAGAATCCTGATGATATGCTAGATACCGAGTTCTAAGAATTAGCTCTCTAACAAACATTTATCATCTATTTATGCACTTTTGTTGTTTTTTGACAGAAACTTTTAGTTACAGTAAGAAGGTTTGAAAGTTCAGGTCCATTTTTTTTTATAGACACCCGACATATGTATA
>JBCHJU010441329.1:0-13360 GCA_039654505.1 Plocamopherus imperialis
TCTCTCTCTCTCTTATCTCTCTCTCTCTCTCTCTCTCTCTCTCTCTCTCTCTCTCCTCTCTCTCTCTCCCTTTCCCTAACTGCCCCCCCACACACACATACATACAACCGTTCAAACACCTTGACACCCATCCGGCCATTCCAGATTAACTGGGCACATTGATGGAGACCTACAAATAAAAATATAATAAATAAATAATAATTTAATCCCCTGAGTAAACTGAGTATTTTAGACACCGGATAAATCTTTCCCCATGGGTCTCTTATTGAAAAGAGGGAGAGCTTTTACATAGCGCAATATCAGCTGGTGCTCACAGCATTTGGCAAGGGATTCACAACCAACAGCAACACATAAGGGAAGAACAATATTTTTTCGAACACGGGCAACGCTATTAAATGGCAAGGCACTCAATTTACACCTGGTCCTCAGTGCGGTGAGAAAATATTGTGTAAAGAGCCTTTTACAAGGACTTAACTTCGCACCGCCCTATGGCGGGATTCGAACCTAGGACCTCACCACCGCTAAGCGAACTGTCTAAGCAATAGACTACATGTAAAATGAAGTCATGGTCAACATCAAACAAACTGTGTGCCCCGCTCAAAAACACTTTCAACGCAACATTCTGACATAGTACAGCCATTTATAGGTCAACAATAGCGGTTAAAATCCATCCTGGGTCGAGATGATTTAGAAATCAGTGACTAGAGTCATCAAATTCTTCAGTGAATAAAAAGTAGTGAAGCCAGTAGGCCTCCATAAAGCTAGTTCTAGATTCTAGTCGATAGCATGCTTAATATAGAGGTTTATAAGTAAGATGACCTACAAAATCATAAGGCTAGATTTAAGAGTAAAGAGATTTAGATATTCGAACACACTTGGTCAGCACTGGAACGCACTTTCGATTTCAACCACTTCCGCTTTAAAAAAATTGATTTGAAAACAGCAAGGGAAACGAAACGGAAACGAAACTGGGCCCATAAACAACAATCGGAAAATGATACAGTTTTTAAAGCGAGATTTGTTTAAAAAATCGAAAAGCATCTACTGAAAAAAACAACAACAAAAAAAAAACAACAACAAACAAACAAAAAAAAAACAGCTCCGTCTCAACGTAAAGGTGTTTTTTGCTCAACTGCAGAAAAAAAAATTAAGACTCTACTTGCAGCCGTTTTCGAATACACAGGTTTACAACTGTTCCAAAGTCTGATATTATATTATATTATATGTATTATATTAGTAGTGATCAAAATTAACGTTACAATGTTACATTTTTATTGTGCTCACTTTGTCTATGTATGTGCATGAAAATAAATCATGATATAATCAAGTCAAAGGTAATTAAATTCCGCATACAGTGATATCAAACACATCCATGTACATGTAATTTTAAGCGAGATATCGTCACTGTGCTACGATTTTGGCATAAGTCATTTTTTATACTTCTGAGATATTCAATAAAATGTGTTTTATTTCTTAATTCCAGCACGAATTGCAACGAAATTTTACATACTGGTAAAATGCTTCGTTCTTATTATGCTGGCGATGTAAATTTTAATTAAATTGAAAATTATGGTTTATATAGTACTTATACTTTTTTGCATCTACAGAAATTTGACTTATGCCATTTGGATGAGTTATGCCAAAACGCAATTTTCGCCCGTCATGACTTATGCCATGTCTTGAAGCTATGAATAGATCACAATTTATACAATTAAGTAAAGTAAATTGAATGTTTAAACCTTTTTTTTGAAAACTTGACGTTTATTTTGGCAAACATCCATATTTTCAGTTGATGTGTGGTTAAAAAAAGACAGAGAGATCCAATTCAGTCTTTGATTTAGAAATTTACTTTCGTTTATACAATTTTGGTTTACAATACAAATACTATTTAATAGGCAATCTAAATATTACAAATTAACTTCTAGATGTGTATTCTAGAATCTACATTTTTGTTGGCTCACTGGCTTCACAACTTACTAATTAATGAAAAATTTGAAGACCCCTGTCACAGCATTCTAAGAAAATCTAATTCCAGGCTCGATTTCGACCAATCTTGTTTATGATAATCAGATAATGTACATTTTGGTTCCTTCTATTGTTGGTAATTCTTATTGGTGTATAGCAGGATATGTCGTTCTAATGATATGATAAGTTGCTTCTAAATTAACATTTTAAAAAACAAACAACAAACTTTTCTTTCTCTCTGACGTGTCTTTACAACCAGTTTTGCATCTGTAAAACATGGGAGCGAAAGCAAGCAAGCATAACATGGCCCTCATGGAGACGTTGCATGTAGGCGACATGATTGAAATTCCATGCAAAAAGGATCCCCTCCAGGTCGTTTACGTTGGTATGTATCTTAAACATGTACGAATAATATAGATATTAGGAAATATAAAGTTAACTATGTCATAAAAACACATGTCTTAATAGCTACGAATACGTTAATGTTGTCATCGGTGAGTGAGGAAATTAAATGTATGTGATAATCCAATAGCCTACAATATTTATTGCCATAGCCCGCACGTTAACATGACACTGCACATTTACATAACTCTACAAATTGCTATTTGGATCTGAGTCACCGGAATTACTTCCCTGATCTTGACTCACAGAGCAGACGGCTTGATTCTCCATAGGATGAACATCAATGCCTGAAGTATAGGTTTCGTCTTCCGCTGGGGGCATTGTCCTGATTTGGTGATGTTGAATTTAAGTTTAAGTACCAAGAGGAACCTCATCATGGGCGGATTTCTCGTAATTTCCGCAAATTATTTTAAGTTTATTTGCAGTAATCGAACCCTCTACATGGGAGTATAGACAGATCTACTCCTGAACGATAGCGGGCGTAATCTCCCTTGTTTGGAAACCATAGGAGGTATCAGATTTGCGATGCACTTTACATGGTTGGTGTTCTATATTCATAGAGAACCTTCCAAGCTCCACCCATTCTAGTTGTCCTTCCACTTACCTAAAGGTCAAGAACCAAACAACGACCGTAGGGTCAGTTCGGACAGTGAGCTCCCTTCCAAGCTTGTCATGACGAAAGTGGTTTGTGAAACGCAGTGTCGTTTTCCAGTGGTGTTTATGAGAAGCTAGCATGAGCGGGCACCTACTCAACACTATTCTATATCTGCAACAGTTCCGCACCAATCTATTTGTCCGAGGCATCTGTATCAAGGATGAAATTGTCCAATTGGGTACAAAAGCATGCATATTGATTTTTCACTCTATTTAAAGATCTAACGAAGTGGATATGCAGAATTATGACCATTGTTATCTACTTAATGTAACTTAACTTTTGATGTCGAAGAGTTCCAGAGATAAGTTAATGAAAGATGGCTGACTAATATACATGTGTTTCTTCTTGTAATCTCAAAAACAGTGTGTCTACATCAGTATTCTAATGATTACTCAAAATCCAATCATACATGGTGTCAGAAGATGGTGATCTAGACCTCTATACCTATTGCACAGTGAAAGCAGAGATTGTACTTGATTGTATCTAAATAGGTTACGTTGCTAACCTGGGGCTCTGGCCAAAGGTCGTTTGGGAGAATATATTCCAGTCTAATCTAGATCTAGATCTAGAGTAAAGTGGCATATAATAGGATCAGGTGAATCTGCCAACTAATAACCTAGATATAGATCCATAATATTGAAGAAAGTACACCTAGACGTACTTTTAAGTATATTTTGTCATACCCATACGGCAGATTGACAGTGAATAAAGGAAAGCATGGCAAGTGGGAGTATCACAAAATATTTTATACGAAAACTTGCGACAGCAATCCAAGTTAGAGCTGAGCTTCATCAGAGTTAGTCTAGATTTGAGCGACAATGGAAAAATTATGCTGTAACCTCCAGACTAAAAAAATTAAAATAGTCTCAGATCGCAGTTTTCATGACATGCATAGGTGATGAGGGATTAGATGTCCTCGACGGTTTTCGAATGAATGACGAAGATTCACAGGACTTGGGCCAGATCATGCATCTGAAATATCTTGTTTGGGGAAGTTAATGAAGTTTTCCAGTCATACAACTTTCATTTAAGAAGTCAGAAAGAAGGTGATGGTGTTGATGCCTACATCACTGACCTCAGACAGCTAGGAAGAAATAAGTGTAACTTTGCCGAAGAAGACAGGATGATCAGGGATAGAGTAGTGATTGGATTGAGAGACCACATGGCAAGACAGAAGTTGTTGGAACAAAAGCAGCTAACCTTGAGTCAAAAATTATAAATCTGCAGAGCTTAGGACGCAGCAAAAACGCAGACTCAAGCTATGTCTATATCTTGCACAGTATACAAGATACATGCATCCACCCATTATAGTAAGAAACATCAAACACCAAAGAGATACACACATGAACAACAAGGATCTTTTACTGAAAAGAAAGAAATTCGACAGCGTGGAAGATGTTGAAAAAAACAACACCGAAGAGAGAATTGTCCTGCTTTCGGTGCAGAATGCAAGCAGCAATCAAGTCCAGTTGCTGGATCACAGCGATACTGATAATGAGACAGAGAGATTCATTAGCATGGTCAAGACTGCAGCAGAAACAGAAAATGCCTGGAATGCAGAAAGTTGAAGTTGACAGAAAATTTGGATAAGCTGGTTCACTCTGGTTCTGATATCACAACTGTACTCAGTTCCACGATACCGAGAAATACAAAACTCATCGAATCGGATGAAAAAACTGTTTGGTGCAGGACACGCAGAAATCAAAGTCAAAGGCAAGGTTTCAGCAGATCTTAAGCCAGAGACTGGAAAATCAACAGAACATAAAATATATGTACTGGAAGGACTGAGGAAATCACTGCTGTGAAACCTACAATTAAAGCATGGCAAATGTTTCAAAGAATTAAATGCAGTTGGATTGAATGCCTTCAAAAACAATGTCGAACAGCTTCAAGAAAGCTTTTTCAGACCTTTTTACAGGTCATGGAAGAGAATCCTCTGCATGCAGGATACAGCTGAAAGAAGATAACACACCATACGTAGTTGCTACCCCACAAAAGATTGCATTGCCTCTAAGTAGTATAGCACTTGAGCGAGTCTAGCACACATCCTCGTCGGCGCGCCAGAACAGTCGCTTCGCTCGCTCTCGCTTCGCTCGCTCTCGCTCAAGTGCTATACTACTTCTGTCAACATAAAACATTACACTTCCTAGTACCCACCTTGAGAATAAAAAAAAATAAAAAGATTGGCTTGGGCCCTCAGGATATACCAAGCATGTAAAAAGAAAGGAAAAAAAATCATACTTATTTTTATACTTAACACTATCGTATCCTCTTCATTATGCAACTGAATAAATTCACTTCCAATCTGAATAAAGGCCATGGTTGGAATGATTGAGAGTATTGTTGCAAAGCAGGATGTGACGTTATATTTTTAGATAATGGTTGTTGAAACTAGGTACGTATCTATATCTTGCTTACATGTTGTCCAGAGACTCTTTACAATCGATAAGGGCTTGTTTTAAAATAATTTGTTCTCGTTAGGTTGGAGTGGCAAACACTCTGTTTATAAAATCAAAAGGTTATATTGACCTCTTTATTCTTTCTGCACATTTGGTTGCACACAGCTTAATATTTTGCCCGTTTAAATGGGTAACATTTTGTCAACATGGATTTGGGTATCAATGGTCATGTCGATTGCAATGATCGATTGTAATAACCAAGAGGATGTTAATTAATTAAATACTTTTTGGAAATTTTAAAGCTATCTAAAGTAAATTTAAATCAAGATAAAACTGGAACTAAGTATAAAACTATAGTAGAACCTGGAATTATATATTGTTCTGAAAAAGAAGTAACTGGTTCTAGTTCAAATAAAATTAAAATTCCTTGCGATCCAAATGACCTAATTGAAAGGATGAATTAATTACTCGCTAGTAAAGAAGCAGATAATACTGGATTAGATAAAGAGCTAAAAGAAATATTCAAAACTTATAAGATAAAAAATATAATTAACAAACATCAATTAAGAAAAGTCCATACTCAATATTTAAACATATAAAATGTATTACTATGAAAAGAAAAATGAAAAGACAAAATGATCTGGATTACTTGATACAATTATATCTACTGTAACATCTCAAGCGGCAAAAGACGTTTCTTCACAAACAGCGAAAGAAGTTGCACAGAAAACTTTAATTGAAATAGAGACAAGGGATTCACAAAAAATTGTTGATAAAAGTCTACCAAAAAAAAGTAAAAGGGGAAAGTCTCAATAGTAGATCTAAAAAAATACATAAACAAAGAATTTCTGAAAAGAGGGTTACAATTATTCCAATAGAAGAATGTGTTAAACTTAAGTGAGTGAAGTCAACACATTTCAAGAAGGCAAAATAATATTTTCAATTTTTTTAACATTATTCATAATATCACAAAATGAAAGATCACAAGTAACTAGCTCTTCTATAAAATCACATAGTTTATCAAATTATATATATGTGTCAATTGTAGATCTTTTCATATTATATCTGTCACAAACAAAATTAATAATCTCTAGTTTCGAAGTCTGCTTTCATAATATCAAGATATTTCCCAAAGTAATTATATAACATTTTCTTTATCTTCTTATCATATCATGTCATAGATTTACAGGCTCATAGGTCCTTTGACCTTTACATGCTTCATACGGATAAATATTCAAAAACAAAAGAAGCAAACATTTTGGAAATAATTCACATGTTCTAGCAAAGAATGAAATTAAACATGCAGTGAAATAGTGACTTAATACATCAAAGCTATTCACCAAATACATACATCTGGTCATGGAGCTCCCTATCAATAGATGTTTTACAAGAATTTATACTTTTGGAATCCTATGTTTCGAACTTTAATTTATTCCAAATACCCACAGTTCTAGAAACACTATCCATGCCGTGAACGATCTTATACAATTGAATGAGATCTCTCCTTGTTCTGCTATATTTAAGTGCTGGCAATTCAAGAAATATAGCCTTTATGCTTATGGCAAATCTTTTAAGTCCGTCAGTAATCTAGTTGCACGTCTTTGCACTTTTTCCTAAATAATTGATTGTCTTTTGAATAGGGGGCTCTATATACAATTAGCATATTCTAAAACTCTAAAACTGGTCTCATCATTGTCTTATACAATGTAATGAACATGGCAACATTCATGTATGAAAAACTTCTATACATAATCCCAATTAACTTATTCGCCTTATTAACAGTAATGTATATATGTTCAGCGAAGTGAATTTTCTTATCGAAAATGACACCCAAATCTTTCTCCGAAGTCAACAACAGACAGAACATTTGTATCCTGTTTGTCAACAAAATATTGTAAAGAAGGATTATTTCTACCCACATACATCACTTTACATTTTGAAATGTTAAAGTTCAATTGCCAATCAGATGACCATTTAAATATTTTGTTCTAATTTGTGAATATATCTTTGTGTCATGGGCAAATATTTTACAAGTGGAATTAAGATTGTCAGGAAAATCATTTCTGAATAAAATCAACAATAAAGGGCCCAAAACGCTACCCTGAGGGACACCGCTTATAACTAATTTTAAATCAGAAACCACATTGTTCACAATAACCCTCTGAATACGATTAGATAGCAATGCCTTAATCCAACGCGAAATGACTCCAGTGATACCATAAGCTTCCAGTTTTTCTTTTTTACTTCTTTCATTGTCGTCTTAATTGTATTATGATAAGTGTTATTATATTTGTTTACAATCTGATCTAGTACATCATAATATTTTGTTGTATTATAAGCAGTGAAGTATTTTGAAATTTGTTCTTTTATTGTTCCATTTATTCTCGCTGCTGCACATGATTTTTTTTTCATTTTCTGTGTGATCTAATTCTATATTGTTTTCTTTTAGAAAGTTTTTAAATATTTTTTCGTATATTCAACCCCCTTTACCTGTCCATAACTTCTGTGGCTTTCTCTCTTTTATAATTTCTTTGAATGCATTTGTAACTTATTTTAGTTTTTAAAAGGCTTTACCATAAAAATTTGCTAAAGATATCAATTATAAC
Source organism: Plocamopherus imperialis (assembly GCA_039654505.1). Classification (NCBI taxonomy): domain Eukaryota; kingdom Metazoa; phylum Mollusca; class Gastropoda; order Nudibranchia; family Polyceridae; genus Plocamopherus; species Plocamopherus imperialis. Next base: position 8,028 of record JBCHJU010441329.1, read on the forward strand.
AAGAAGATACTTAAAATGTTTATTTTTTTTGAATACTTTTGCATATCTACAAGATCAGAACTCAAGACTTGATCAATACTATGAACAATGACTTTCCTCTTTATTTACTTTTCAATAATTGGTTTGTGTAATTCTTCAGATAAATCAGATGTTAGAGGTTTCTGATAATATAGTCATTTATTTCCTAACCCCGAATAATATTTTGGTTTCATAACCCCCTGAATAAGTTTCTTATCTATCCACTCTCTAATATTAAATTCTCTACCATTTTTTTTATCACAGATTCTATTTTTATATTTAAATTTTCATGTGTCACTGTAACAAATATCATGTTTTAGACTAACTTCATCAACTTGATTATAAGGCTCAAATCCTGTTTTCGGATTTTCGTTTTCATCTAGTTTTTTTCGATAATTTTGTGAACGTCCCAGTGTATAAATGAAAAGGAAGGTGCATTTCTGGCATCTTATCAATTAATTATTTTATCTGCTAAATTTCCTCCATCTCTCTTATCTCTATTGTCTGATACAAACTTAGATTTCTTTGTATTAAAGTTGACACATTTACATTCTATCACATTTCTATTGTTCCTGGTTATAACCTTTTCTATATTTTGTATTAGTTTTTTTTTTTTTTTACATTTTAAACACTAAATTTGATCTTTTTTATATTAAATATTGAACTAATTTGTTTCATCCTTTTTAAATGTAATAAATGAATCCTGAATAATAATAAAAGAAGACTTAATATTAAAGAATGTTCCATTGTCTAATTATGATGTACTTGACGTTGGTGATAAACTAGATATTAAACAATTCAAAGGTGTCTTTCTTAAAGATAAATAGGTTATTGCTGCCCGCTCAGCAACTTGTGCCATTTCTCTTCTTGACCCTTCTGGAACATGTCATTTTCCCTCACAAACATCTCAGCGATTCTACCCAATGCGGGTTAATACACATTGCAGCTCAAGAAGAGGGTGCAGAAGTGGCAATCACACCATGCCGTCACTAGGAGGAGGAAGTGAGCAATCTGAGGCTGAATCCTCGATATGGTGTACATAACTTAATCTTCTGTCCCTCCCTTCCTGTCTATAATGCAATCCAGATAAGAAAATTCTGAAACCTCCTCTGTTCATGTATTTCCTAAATTGACTTCCTTTCCGATTTTCACTTCTTTTGATTTCTCAGGACAAATTCTAAGTCCTACTTTTCAGGCAAGCTCATTTAAACGGTTCGTCTTCTCCTGCATCTACGTCTGTGTGTGTGTTGGATATTAACGCACTATCGTCAGCAAATTCAAGTCATCAAGCTGTTGCCACAATGGCCATGGTCCCTAACAATATTTGGATAGAAGAAATAGACAACAAATAAAATTAATGAAGTAGAAAATAAAAGTCAAGAAAATAAAGTAACAAACGAATTAGATGAGACAAAGAAAGTATTTAGCAAAACAAGAAGCCCACACAAAAGTGAATGGAATACTCGAAGCCGAACGAAACAGTGAAGAAGATACTCAAGGAATGAATGAGATCGAGGATGAAAAAAAAAAGGTAAGAGCTGGTCAAAGTAAATGTTAAAAAGTGGTAAAGGGCCAAAAACGAATAAACAGACCTGGAAATGAAATTAAAGAAAAACGGAAGAAAACGGAGAGTTGATAAGCGATAGTTAAGGAAGACATAAAATTAAATGTATTATTTCTATTCAAAGATATATAGTCAAAATCTGCCCATACTCAACACTAAAACAAACAGCAGCTCAAACAAGAAGAGATTCCTCCATGTACGAAAGAATAGGTTAGGAAACCCATCAACTTTATCGAGGAAAGAAAAGGAGCAGTAATTGACGAGATAACAAGCGGCATTGTAAATATGAGAGAGACATGTATACTCAAATATCCAACTAAAATAGTCAATGATTTATTGCTGGTATTATCCAAAACCATGACCGAATGTTGGAATCAAGCCAAAATAGCCACCCTATTCAAGAAAGGCGATCCAGAAGATAAAAAAACAAATTACGGACCAGTAACCTCATGTCACACACTAATAATTTACCAGTTGTAAATTCAGTTGTTCATACAGGAGAGAGAGACTGTGAATAATAATAATAATGATGATTATAATAATAGTAATAGTAATAATAATAATAATAATAATAATAATAATAATAATAATAATAATAATAATAGTTATAATAATAATAATAATGATAATAATATAATAACAATAACAATGATAATCTTAATAATAACAATAATAAAACATTTAATAACCTATCACCTTTAAATTAAAAATACACGCATTAACTTGTTATGTTCATCTTCCATGTCTGTTTCAGGCGATGGAAAAATTGTTCCCCTCTTAAGCCCGGATAAAGCAATCGATCAAAGAGACCTCTCAAAGCCAGAAAAGCTAGACTTCATTGAGGTGGCTGGAAACAATCGTGCTAGAATCCTAAAAAAGAAGGAGTAAGTCAAATGCTTTCAATACAAATGAAGTTTGTGGTTGACATTTCAATGAAGAAAACGATGAATAAATACCTTTATTATCTTAGAAAGAGGGCATTTAAATAGTCATGACGAACAACAAGAACAACAACAAAAATAATAATAATTAAAGCATACAAAGCATTCATTGCGAACGTGGATTATAAGACAGTCTTTACTCCAAAAGCTTCTAACCGCGCAGAGCCAGAGAACGAGCTACGAGCCTAGCAAAACGTGTAGCTCAAACTGTTCTCACATTCTCAAGCATTTTAAAAGCAACGGGGAAATGTGAAAGATCCAATGAAAATAAAACTAAACTGTTGCAAATCAAGAGCCGCCAACTATTCAGATGTTAGAAAATCATTTATTTGGTGAATAATAGAAGCCAATTCCCTCGCTAGCTATTTGGATGTGAGTTTTGTTGTTGTTGTTGGGTTTGTTTGTTTTTTGTTGTTTTTTTTTTTTGTTGTTTTGTTTTGTTTGTTTTTTGGTTTTGTTGTTGTTTTTTTTTCGTCGGGGGGGGGGGGTTGATTGTTTTTGTTGTTGTTGTTGTTGTTGTTCTTCTTCTTTTCTTTTGGTTAGCTGTTTTTTTTTTTTTAGCGCGATATCCCCTTTATGTGTTCAAAGCGCTTTACAGGGGATCCCCATCCGACATCAACACAGAACAGGAAGGATGAGACAAGCTGCCTGTTAGAAGCTAGTACAATTTTTCACACAAAAAGCTGTGTTCACGACCAGGTACTCATTTTACACCTGATCGGAGTGAAAAAAATGTGTGTAAAGAGCCTTTCCAAGGGCTCAACATCGCGCCCGTGACCTCTGACCTTTCTGTCTCAAGCTCAAGTGTCTACGTCGAGACCACAACGCCGCCTGATGTCGTCCCGTTTACACCAAAGGCCACCGTGGAAAGCTGACGACCAGCCAATTGCTCGCTAACGGTTCAATGACAGCTTGCCTGTTCACATCGAAAGTCGTCCGAGAGGAATGCAAATTGCGATATGTGATCGCTATTAGTTAGCCGTGCTGAATCAATCTAACAGCATGTCTGAGAAGTTGTGACTGTTCAGTATTTTGGAGCCAGCAATGTCTCTAACAAATTATCTTTTCTCGAAAACAGTAGAATATGGTGGATTCATCCTATCTATTGAAAGGGCAAAGTGGACTTTATATGAAGATTTCAATCTTTTCTTTAACGATTTAAGAAAAGGAGAACCATGTTTTAAATCACCTTTCCAAATGTTGCCTCGTACATCCTACACAATATTGGTTTTTTATTCTGGAAGACTTGAAAAATCAAGAAACCAATCACTTCTAAGATAGACAGACAGACAACAGACAGACAGACAAATACATAGATGGACAGACAGACAAATGCATACTAGATGATACATAGGGTGGCCCAGACAAGTAAAAAAAAAAGTTGCCATTTTGGAAATGAATCACTTATAAATGAGCAGTCTTATGAAACAACAATTTTTGTACTCACCAGCAAAATGTCAGAAATGTTGATACGACAGAACGGTTACAATATAGTGGTTTATTCACGAATGCCATTGTTGAGACAATATCTGACAGCATTTTGCCCGTATGTGATTACCGTAACAATTCGTAAGCCTCCCAAATGTCAGTTTTGTTGAATACAATCCTGTGAATCTGAGCAGGAGGCTCTAGATCTTGAAACGGATAGATCTAGAGTAAAACTAGAACTAAATTTGAATTCGATACTTGAAAAAGTCAAAAGTGACAAAAAGACTGACAAAGTTCGGCTTGATAAATCTAGCAGACAATATTCGTTTGAGGGAGAATGTTGCGTACAATTTTGCCTAGTATGCTATCATTTCAATTAATTATAGAGGCGGCAGAGCAAGATCGCAAACCTATCCCCTTTTCACACGTCAATATACTTTTCCAATGAGGTTTCCGACACCCAATTTCCACTTGGTGCAATGCGACCTCCATCTACTACTACTGTATATATTATAACTTTAAAACCCTAGAATAAATCAAGCTAAAATTTTCAATCATCATTGTAGGCAATTCTCTAGATCTAGCTCTACATAATGTAAAAAATGGGCCTGGAATAGATTGCGTTTGTAGATCTAGAATCGTACTTCATCTTCCTTTTTTCCGATCCCGTAACAATTAGAGTACCGAGGGGCCAATACGTCGGACACCGACTTTCTGAAAATTGGGTGTACGGCGCTATTTTTAGACATGACTACATGTCTATGCAGCTGTTGCCTCCTCTCTCATTGGTGTACGCAACAAGATATATCTATTTTTAGAAAGCCTGAAAAGATTTTGGCGAGGCTTAGAGCTAAGATGGTGGTCAGACTCCCTAATTGTGTTCAATTCAATTTTTTTTCAAAAGCCATAACTTGAAAAGGAAGTCAATTTGGAAAGCAGTAATGATAAAAATGGACTAGTTTGGTTAGATTGTGACGGTGCAAATCAGAAGAAGTTTGTTTTATCATTCTAAACCTGTACAAAATTGCCTAAATAATTGCTTTTCTCCAGTCAAACGTCGACATAGGGAGCACGTCGACTGATTGTACACTCTAGCTCTAGAAAGCTACGTCTACACGTAAAGGCCTCTAGGCCTATTATGAGGTATGCGTCGACTGATGGTAGAAAAACTGTCACGATGTCACTCGATGGAATAGAGTCTTCAGGTATAGTTCAGAATAATTATCAAATGGACATGCGTTACATAGGATTCTTTTGAAATACTAAGGTATAGATAGACAAATATCCGTATTTTATTTAAGCGAAAATAACAATAATAATAATAATAATAATAATAATAATAATAATAATAATAATAATATAATAATAATAATAATAATAAT
>JBCHJU010441440.1:0-13358 GCA_039654505.1 Plocamopherus imperialis
TCTCTCTCTCTCTCTCTCTCTCGTTCTCTCTCTCTCTCTCTCTCTCTCTCTCTCTCTCTCTCTCTCTCTCTCTTTTTTTTTTTTCTCCTATAGTCTTCCCCCTCATCCCCGTCCTTTTGCAAAAAAGAATTATGCATGAAGATATGTGTTATTTGTCTAATTTTTTGCAAATGAAAATGTCAAATCAGACACATTTTTACTCTTTCATTCGTTTTAATGAAACTTGACTCTTTTTATCATATCTGTACATAAGTATCATCGTCATCATTATTATTATTGTTTTTGTTTATTATTATTTTTATTATTATTATTATTACGTATAGCATTATCATTATTATTTTTATTGTTATGTATGACATTGATACAGTATTCAAGTTGTATCACTTGACATGGCAAAGAAGAACCTGACGACACAGCAATGCATTACAAATTTGATTTACAGCACACCATCGTTTAACTTTGACCATGCACATTCTTGCCACTACCGCTCTTGCATCCATCTGTGGTTTAATTTTCTGTCATTCAGCATTTAAGTTGATCTTCATAAGGATTTTGTTGTTGTTTGTTTTGTTTTTCTGTTTTCTTTTGTTTTTTTTAAGGTTATGACCTTTTGAAAGATCAATTGTAGATATTAGTCAATCCTTTTTCTATCACTTGAATGGAATTTTCCGTAAAGCTTTATACAGTATAATGTGCCCGTAATATAATGGTGACTCAACTTTAAAGTATGGTACTTTTATCAAGCTCCCACGTCGCTGGGTTTTGTTGGGGATTTTTTTGTTTTTCTGATTAATTTCTTGGTATCTCCTCCGTATAGTAGAAAGTTTTAAGCACTATTGCTTCACTATTCCAAGTCTGATCACAACCACCACATCTGTAGAACACTGGACTCTTGCAATGACAACAATGATCATGAACTAGAAGCCTCTCAGTATCAACTTCAAAATGAATGTTTTGAATTGATCATTCTTAGTTGTGTGTATTTTTTTTTTTTTGCTTTGACTAAATGCTTTGATTACAGTAAAAATTAAGAAGAAAGTATTTTTTTTAACTGAAAAGAACGGGAAAATCAAACAAAACCCAACAAAAACTAATGTATGAAACTAAAACAAGACAAAACTAACAGCAAGACAAAGAACTTGTGTAGACCAAATTCACAGTTGTCTAAGTTGATTGCAATGGGAAGAAGGGGAGTTGATGTATTGGGATGACTTTCCTTTGAAAACACAGCTTCAACGTGCTAATTTTTCAGTCGGAAGAAAGTATGATACCAAGATTCTACTGCTTTGATTACTGTCTTTAGAAGTGGTGTACTCTTATGTCATTTCTCTGCAGTTGTCCCTTATGTAATTGGCTACGGCTTCCTCTTTTGACAAGATTTTCTCTAATATGACAATTGAAAACATTAGAGTTAAATGGTGAACTTTGTACTTTACCTCCAAAAAATCATGCCAGATTTCATATCAGAGCCTATTCAGCAAAAAGTTATGAGTCGATGGTACTTTATTAGTCTCAGACTTGATTTTCATCAATCGCCTTATTTCACCACATAAAATACTCAGTGAAATCCAGAAGGAAGTCTTGTACAAAGTAAACTCTAAATGTGGACTCTTCTCACCTGTCCCGTTTGTTTTACTTTAGTTTTTTTTCTTTTTGGTTTTTTTTTTTGCTTTTCAGTTTTGATTTTTTATTCCCTCATTACACATTGTTAATGTGAAGCTCGCTCAAACAATATTCCTTGTTAATGATGTATTGAGTTTAGATAAACTACATGTTGTTCTACTCTAAATCATAATTAATTATGAGATACATTATGTATGTGTGCTTTGTATATATACATATATATTCCATAGTTCTACTTAAAACCCATCTGGGAATTTTCCTTTGTAAGGATGATCCAAAGTGTTACAGGTTTCTAGAAGCCGTTTCTATTCTACCATAGGTAGAGAAGGCCCTGCTTGTGACTAGAAATGGTTTGTTACTCTGATTGCAATCATGCGCATTGTACATTTGACTCCACTTGTAGCGAAGTTGTGGTGATCTTTCTCCCTGGAACAGGTACCAATGTTTCACAAACTCTTTTAACGGCTGTAGTGGACTTCTCATGCTGCAATCTTTTTTCTGGTCCCCCGAGGACATCGCTACAAGCGATATAGATGACTGTATTGCAAGTACTGACCATCCATATGTCTATCAGGTTTTTCATCTCAACTGTTTTTATTATCTCTGTATCATTCCTGCTTATCCCCTCCGAGTCATTGTTTGTTTTGTTTTTACTTTGCTACTTGTACATTATAACATTGGATGACAAGCCTTCCACTAGATGTTCCTATTTTGTCCGGTGGTAAGGAGAATTTCATTTATTGTGATTAGTCGTTAATTCTTCTGCTTTTATAATAATATATGATATATATGAAAACCTCTGTCATGCATTCCCAGTTTCATTTTAATGATTATCATAAAAAATATGACATAATGCATTACTTCTTACATTACGTTTTATAATTTCTCGTGATAATTTCTTCCTATAGACCTTTGAATTTGAAGTCTATAGGTCCTTATAATTTTTTTTTAGTTTCCTTTGGGCTAATTTTTAATATTTCTTCGTTGTTAAAAATAAAATTCAAATCCGTTCATCAAGCTTAATCTTTGGTAAGACAGATAATGAATTTAGCAATTATTTTTTTTAGGAAGACAGATCCGCCCTAATTTTACATTGTGACACGGTCTCGTAAGGGATATACTTAATTACACACTGCTCACATTTGTCACTGAGGTATTCCGTTTTATCTCTCACTCAGCAATTTTTTTTTTTTGGGGGGGGGGGGAGGGGGGGGGTTTACAATATAATTTTTCAGGGTGATATAAGAGACAGGGGTGCTGGAGGATGGATGTCCTTGTTTTGTTGTGGGTTTGGGCTTGTTGGGTTTTTTTACAGTTGTTTTTTTTTTTTATTATGCAAAAGCTGTCAATGGAAATCATACATCCGGTGCATATAAAATGACATCCGTGAGCTGAATGATACAAATGATGAGTTAAAAGTTGACTCTTGAGATAAATCTTGTCTTGTTGTATCATGATCAATTTTTTACAATTTATATTCATATTAGGGGCTTTTTAAATGTACCGTCCCCTAAATGGCGCCCTGGCAACTTAAACAAGAAAAATAATTAATATAATATATATTTTGCTTTCCATCTTTCAAGAATACTTTTAATCTTATAGTGACTGGCACGGGTACCCTTTGAATGAAACTTTGTCAACACATTAGATATATATATATATATATATTATCCTGCTCGATACTTTGAGCAATGACTGGTTCAGTGTTTCATTGTTCCCTTCATTTTTTATTTTTTTTTAAAGTGAGAATTCCTACAATGTTGAGAGATGAAATGTCACACTATCAATTCGTGCAAGACGACCTCTTCTGTTTTATTTATTCGTGTAAACAAAATTTCATAAATATAAATGAGCAATGAAGAATGTATGTGACTATATTGTGACTGTGAGTCTTTTTCCAATTTTTTTAAAACGTTTGATACAAATAATTTTTAAATAACTATAAATGTTAAAAGATCTGTCTTTGGTCTCATCCACTTGTATCTTGAAGTTTGATTTTCATTTTTAAATATAAATTGGAAGCAGCATTTATATACAATGTAAATATATCTTATATTAATTGCATGTAGTTTAAGACATTTTTAATATTTTTCCTCACTAGCATTGTGGTAGATACATATATACTCACTTTCATGTCTTATTTGTAGCATAAAAATCTAAAAGTAATATTTTATAATACCAAAATATAACTTTCTATAGGAATATAGTATACACATATTTTTTGAGGGGTAGGAAGGAGGATTTTTTTTTTTTCGGGGGTTTTGATGGATTTTTTCATTGGTTTTATTTTGTTCTGTTTTGGGTTCGGTTGGGTATATGTTTTTGTTTTAAATCACACAAGCCATACACTAACTGTTGGCTGTAGAAACAATTGTCTTGTAAATATGGTACATGAAATTCCCTTTCCTATTCCTATTATCATTTGATGTCATTATCATCGTCATCATCCTTGCCTGGCTGGTTGGTTTGGCCTTTTTTAGCCACTTGAATGTTTATCATTTATATTATATCCAATTTTCTATTAAATAGATGTTATAACATTAAAAAAAGGCCAAGAATAGCCAGTTGGTATCTTAAACATTTTGTCTGACTGGTTCTTTCATTCTTTTCATTATTCAAAGTGGAATTCACATTAGATAACTAGAGGCATTGGTTTGTCTTAATTAACATTTATTTAATTTTAGTCATAGGTGAGAAAATGAAATGAAGGACCTTGTGTAATGCACCTAAAGTCAATGTCTCTTGCAAACAATATATACTGTCTATACCCATGTATAGAACTGTTTATGTAAAAATCAACACCTCCTGGTGAGGGATGCATATTAATTAGAAGAATTTAGGTTTATAGGGCGCCCTACCTCCTACATAAAGGGAGCTCAGAGCACCTTACATTGAAAAGTAGGACTTAAAATAAAACTCAAAAGGAGGTATTAAATTGCTAAAAAATAGCAATTGATTAATATTAATATTACACACAGACTTTATCTATGTATATATATATTTCGGGAGTTTGGAACAAATGTTACCCATACATTCGAACACAGCTGTACATAGAGCCTTGAAATATTTTTTTGCAGTTGATAAAAAAAATACCTCCAGGTTGAGTTGGGGGTATTTTTTTTATGTTTTTTTTTTCAATTAAATGCTTTGTTGATTATTTAAAAACAAATTGGGCTTTAAAAACTGTATCTTTTTCTGATCGTTGTATCTATCTAGGCCCAGCTTCATTTCCCTTGCAGTTTTCAAAATACCTTTTAAAACAGAAGTGGTTGAAATCGAAAGTGCATCCCATGGTTGAGCAAGTGTGTTCGAATATCAAAATCTCTTAACTCTCACATGGTTGAAATTGTCTGTTAGAAAGCAGTGACTCAAGTCATCAAATTCTTCAGGGAATTGAAAATAGTGAAGCTAGTAGACCTACAAAAAGCTAGATTCTATAGTATACATCTAGAGGTTTATAAGTAAGTAGGCCTACAAAATCAAAAAGCTAGATGCTTGCTCATTGTTAAAAAGTTATTCAATTCTAGAACACAAACTTTATAGATCTAGTCGGTTTATAGCAGGCTACTATAAATCTGGATTCTAAACTAATAGCAACCACATTATGATTCAATTCTTGAATGGAGAATCAAGGTCTAGATCTAGTTGGTTCAGAGGAGGCTAGTGTGGATAATTATAGCAACTGCATTGGCATTGTGATTCAATTCCAGACCATAAAAGCTATCTAGATCTAGAGGGTTTAGAGTTAGAGCAGGCTATTGTAGATTTTAATCTAGATCTAGAATAAATTAAATCAATGTAGTTGCTGCAGCAGACAAATTTTTATCTACCAACTCTTTATTTCTCTTTGTTCTTTTGAAAATAGATCTACCTGTCCACATACCACTAACAATGCCATCAAAGAGACATGGGTCTTTTTCATGCTCTACCCCAAGAGCCCAAAGGATGTGTATTCGGAGACCCGAACATGGTGAAACATGGTGATTAACAATAAAAAAAAATGACCACAACACTGAAAACAATCACCCATACCCATACCAAGAAGAATATGACAATGACATGGACCTACATCCAAATTATAATCACATTGCAACGGCTACTACTAATTTGTCAGCTCAGCCTCAATTTTCCAGCAAATTTCGTTGCCAAGTGGAGTGTTGGAGGACTGACATCAGAGTACTCACATTGCCTAGCTAAGACATTTGCAATTGAAAGCAAAGACATTTCCGAAAGAAAGCAAAGACATTTCTAAAAAAAAGCAAAGACATTTCTAAAAAAAAAAGCAAAGACATTTCCGAAAGAAAGCAAAGACAATTCTGAAAGAAACAAAAGCCTTCCGTTGTGCCAATGACAAGTTTAATGCTGATGCTTTGCCGCTGCTTCCTCCACAACTTGATGCTCCTTACAATGGAAAGTCCCCGGATTCAGGGCATTTTCTGACAGAATTGAGTAATTACAACTGCCCGTTCCAAATTACCTCTTTTGGGTGCAAGGAAATCCAGCATTCTTGGTGGAATCCTGACTTTTGGATTCAGGGTCAGGTTTGTCATCTAGTTGGCCCATTATTGCCCAATGACGGTCAACAGAGTGCTTTCCTACAGGTATATTTCCTTGATCCCAATGACCAAGCCAAGTTCACAGCAGACTGGCAATAACAAGCGGCCTTAGGACTCAACATCATTTTATTGCTGGACTCTGCAATACTCACAATGACTATTTGTGAGAGTTCAAGTCCACTTATGATCGTGCAAGACAACAAGATTTAAGAAAATCTCTGTGTTTCTGTCAATGAAAAAATTCGCCCATTTGGAGAATATGAGAGAGATACAATGCCCAGATGCGTTGTGAAATTGAGCCACATGGGACACCTCGACATTGTCATTTGCTCAAAAAGTAATGTGCTGAAAAGGATATGTGAACTCAACAACACACTGACAAAAATTAATGACAAACTGATCAATATAATGTCAGCTCCAGCAAAAAAAGATTACTCCATCAATGCAGCCTCCAGTCTCATGAATGGAACGAGGTGCATTGTCACAAAAGCAATGAAAAACCTAGTAGTAGTCTACTAGAAGTGAAGGTTGCATCTGGACGTTTCAAGGATGAAACATGCCTGATACGAAAAATCAGACTTCGATCATCAGACACTGTTCTCCCCTTTTGCTTCCAGCGTTGGTAATTTCCCCTTCACCCATGTTTTTTGCTGACACATTAAACAAGGCACAAGGACAGTCTTTGAAAGTTGTTGGCCTTGACCTCAGATCTCCAGTCTTCAAGCATGGCATGCTGTCTGTGGCGCTGTCCAGAACTGGCCCGAAAGATGCTGTACATATTCTCCTCAAGATGGAATAACTCGCAACGTGGTCTACACAGAAGTTTTGACTGCAGCATAGAAAACACCAGGTAGGACATCGCGTTAGAGTTCCGTTCTAATAACTTTTTTCTTACTAACATTAAAATCCAATCACTGCTATGCAACATCCCCGTTCGTTAAATGGGTAGACAAGCTTCAATTAAATATATTGAAACTATCAATCAAAGTTAAAATAAGCTGCACTTAAAAGAAAGTACTTTATCTTTTTCTTAAAAACGTCTATTGAAGGGGAGTTTTTACGGCACTCATCAAGGTCATTCCATAGGATAGGAGCACTCACAGAAAAAGCTTTCTCGCTAAAACTTGTACTGGGAACATTAATATAATTTTTGAAATTACAGTGCAGTCCATATATAACAGCATGGGCTATAACGGCACTTTCCCCAAGCCCCTCTTTTTCTTCTATTAAACGATAGTAAACAAATTCTGATGTAATAGCACCCGTGAGCTTTATTTCGGTAAAAACGGCACTGCAGGTACACGGAGCTGTTATCAATACAGGCAATTAACAATTACAAATTGTTAGTTCCGTGCTCAGAAGCCAACAAAATGCCTCTCAAATTTGTCAAGTGTGTTGTGCACAGTCATCACACTGATAGTGGTCCATACAACTTTACCGGCACCACCCGAGCGCCTGTCTCAGTAGGCTACATCTGATTACAGTTTACTACGGGAAGAAAATTGCTACTTTGACATCAAATTCGCATTCAGCATCAAATTTACTCCTAATTTGATACTAAACCCCAGTGTAATACGATGTTTATCAATAGAAAACTTTTTCCCCCACGTCTTTAGTTTTTTAGTTGTGACATCATTTCATGTAGCACGTTGCACGTCGTGTTCCGACCGAATATTGTTCCGTGTGTTCTGATGGAGCGTATAGTGGTGGTGGTGGTGTCTTTTCCCTATGCCAGGCCTCACAGTGTGGATGTGACAATAATCCCAAGCTGAGCCCGAAGTCCATGTAGAAGGTACATGTATAAGGATGCGCCTTCCACCAGAACTAGTGCAATCACCCCCTTCCTCCCCTTTTGTAGCTCCTAGTACTTGTAGCATCTAGACCAATAGATCTAGACAAGGTGCTCGGTTATAACGGCACTCGAATATAATGGCACTAAAAAAAAGTCCCGTTTGTGCCGTTATATTCGAGTTATACTGTACCATGTTTATCAATAGAAATCTTTTTCTCCCCACATCTTTAGTGTTTCGTCATTTCACGTAGCACGTTGCGTGTGTGCATGGGGCGTGTGGTGTTGGTGGTGAGTTTTCCCATGCTAGGCCCCGCTGTGTGGATGTGACAATAATCACCAAACCGAGCCCGAAGTCCCTTTGGCAGGCATAAGGATGGGCCTACCACCAGAACTAGTGCAGTCGTTCCCCCCCCCCCCCTTCCTAGCTCCTAGTAGCATGTGGACCAATAGATCTAGACAAGGTGCTCGGTTATAACGGCACTAAAATAAAAGTCCTGTCTGTGCTATTATATCCGAGTTATATTATACTGTAACTATTCTTTTCACAGCAATTAATGGACAAACAATATTACCACTAGAGGGATTCAATATATGAAAAATAGTCTCACAAGATCTGGTGTTCAAACATTTACGGTGCCTTCATCAAATGTAGATGGCCATTTGTTAATGCTGGGATTACCCGCAAAATCATGTAAACTTATTTGAGGGGGGGGGGGGGGGGTTCCTTTATCCATCGTCATCACATTTTTCAAACAAAGGTCCAAACTTCCAAAGCAAACCATGGATTCCTTTTGAGACATGTTGTCATGTAAAATGTTAAGTGCCAGAATCCACTTGACATCAGCAGCTGTAGTCAACGACACTGAACGGTGGACTATATATGACAGAGGTAGACCATAACAACTTCAGTAGTAAGCCTACATGTTTCGTTTGAAATTGAAACCGAAAAATCTTTGAATTTTTAGAATAGTTTCGGTTTAAGTTCTGTTTCCTAATAAAGCATTTCGTTTTAAATCAAAACCCCACAAAATTCCCAGATTTTATTATGTTTCCACTCAGTGAAGCAGGTACCTGCTACCCACCCCCTTTACCCAGTTCCCATTTTAACCCCATTACCAGTCCAGCACTACCATTTGTACTATTTTCCTAATACATTCAGATTGTGGAATAAACTCATCAAGATACTAGAATTAATTACTTAAGACACATTGAATAAAATATTCGGCTGATTTTGTCAGCTATTCTGAGGAGTAAGACTAACTCTGTGGATGAAAGGATAAAATTTCAAAAATTGGGACTCACCAGCAATGTCACCTTCTTGTTTCTGTTTGTTGTCATCTGGTTTGTCATCATCCACATCCATAATGATGCTTTCTGGGAATTCAATCTCGCTGACAATGCCTGACATGGGTGGATCTCTGTGTTGGCTTGTGATGGTTGCCATGGACACGTCGTCTTGCCGGGCACAACCACCTAGAAAAGTCCCGCCTTGTGCTCCTCCATCCCCTTGATCAGCCTCGTCTTGCACTCCTCCATCCTCTTGAACAACCTCGTCTTGCACTCCTCCATCCTCTTGAACAGCCTCGTCTTGTACTCCTCCATCTTCTTCCATCGGCAAGATCTGATCTGATTCAAGAACTTCACATGATTTGTCTACCTCAATTTCAGACACAATGCTTTGTGTACTCTGGCTGACATTCTCATTGCAAGTATTTTGAGCATCGGCGGATGACACCCCGCTGATCAAAGCAACATCTTGATCATCTGTTATGGTGGCATCGCTGTCTGATCCATCTTTTGCATCAGCCACAGGAGCTTCATCCATAGGAAGACTGACCTGATCCGCTGATACCTCAAAGGTCACTTTTTGTACTTCAAGATCTGAACTGACCAACTCTAATCCAGGAGTAAGCCTCAAACTGTCTGTTTCATCACAAGTCACAGGGAACTCCATCACTGAAGAGTCAGACACCTTCACTTCCTCTCCGCCAATATCAGCCTCTCCTTCATTGATGTTTTCGTGGGTGCCAATGTCAGCTAGGCTTTTGTTTACTCGACTCCTGGTTAAACGCGTAGAGGTTTGTCCAGCTCTTCCTCTTCGAGTGCGTTTGCTGACCGACTGATTGTCGCTTTTTTCACCAACTTCTGTACACGAAGTCAAAAATTTTTCAGGGGCATCTTGGAGCTGTAATTCTGCTTCATCTTCATGTACCTTGATGGTGTCAATTTCTTTGGTCTCTTGCTGACTTCTAGTGGCTCTTTTTCCTCGACCCCGGCCCCTTCCGCCAGCTTTCTTTCCTTTGCCCCGCCTACTTCCACGTCCTGAAGTAGGTGCCACAGGAACTGGGGCTTCCTCCTCTGACAGATTTTCAACATGAAAGCTTGCCTCTCTTGGCACCTCCTTTTTGTCCTCAGAGGGAGAAATAGGTTGTTTGTCCTCTGGTGGAGAAATAGGTTGTTTGTCCTCAGGGGGAGAAATAGGTTGTTTGTCCTCATGGGGAGAAATAGGTTGTTTGTCCTCATGGGGAGAAATAGGTTGTTTGTCCTCCGGGGGAGATATAGGTTGTTCATCAGCATTCTTTGATTCCTTCTCGCTTTCATTGACAGCTAAATTCTTTCTCCCTTGAGCCTCAGGACATGTTTCTTCTTCAGCATCAAATGTCAAGTCAACCTGATGCGACATTTCCTTTGACATGTCTGAAATGTTCACTTCTTCTTTTACTTTCCCTTGATCTTCAGTATATGTTTCTTCTGTTGCATTATTTATTAAGTCCTCCTGAAGTGATTCATGAGGATTTTTGTTGCTCTGAGTTTCTTCCTTCATCATCATCATTTCCACTGGTGTGTCCCTTTCTTCCACATCTTGTTGAGTAGAGTGTGGAGATGTGTCTAAGTTGACCTTTTCTTCCACATCTTGTTGAGTCGAGTGTGGAGATGTGTCTAATGTGACCCTTTCTTCCACATCTTGTTGAGTCGAGTGTGGAGATGTGTCTAAGTTGACCTTTTCTTCCACATCTTGTTGAGTCGAGTGTGGAGATGTGTCTAAGTTGACCCTTTCTTCCACATATTGTTGAGTAGAGTGTGGAGATGCCTCTTCAACAACCCCGGTCACGGAGGAATCATCAACATTTTCTGTATCTTCATCAACTTCATCTGTAATTTCTGACAATACAACGAAGTCTTCCATTACGATTTCTTTTTCATCCAAAAAGGGATCCCACTCGGCCTCCTCCTGTGATTTACTCCCCTTGGCACCTGAACCTTTTTTGGCAGGACCCTTCTTGGTTAGTTTCTTCTTTCCCTCTTGTGAAACCGTTTCAGAAGAAGTTGAGAAAACTGAAAAAAGGTCACTCTCTGGTTTGGCTTCTGCAAGAGAAGGGCTGCTCTTTTTTCTGGGAGTTTTCACTTTCCCTCCCTGTTTTTTGCCTTTAGTTTTTTTCCGCACTTGCTGACCTGCAACAGTGCTACCGGTACTACTCTCAGCCTCCATGGGGTCCTCTGTCTCAATGGTGTTTAGAACTGTGCCGTCTTTTGCATGGTCCTTCACTGTCTCAACACCACTGGTACTTGGGTCCATAAAATTTAGACTTGGATCCACTCCATCACCTTCCTCATCCATATTTGGACAATGACTTGGATCTTCACGGACTCTCATCTCAACAACATTTGTACTCGGATCTGCACAGACTTCCATGCCCAAAACATTTGCAGCTGCTGTTCCATCTCCAAACTCAACAGCACTGGCACCAGGGTTTGCACTAGCTCCCGCCCCAAAGTCATCAATGGACGGAACAGCATTACCTCCTGTATCAGCTAGGCTTGAAGCAGTCTTGTATCCTGCATCCACATGACCCGACCCAAACTGATCACACACTTCTTCCTTAGGCTGTCCCTCTCCCCCTGATTCGACCTTGGCCTTTGCCTCCTGAGACATGGAACCACGAGACTCAACTTGGTCACTGGTGCCTCCAACTTCTACCCCGCACGACTCAACTTGGTCACTGGTGCCTCCTACTTCTTCATCATTTTCTTCTGAGTCTGACTCCTCACTGGAACTGTCGCTGTAAATTTTCTTTTTCTGGAATCTTTGTTCTTCTCTTCTTCTTTCTCTGTCCTCCTCCTTCTGCTTCTGGCGGACCAGCTTCTCTTTCTCTTTTTCTAATTTGGCTTGTATTTCTTGCTGAATGCGTGCCTCCATTTCAGTTGTCTCGGTTTCTACTTTGGAAACAAATTTCGGTTTTCGCTTATGAGAAACATTCTTGTTTAACTTTGCAAATAAATTGTCCATGCTGGTCGGCTTCACTGACTCATTCTTTACCTCTGCATTGAGGTTGCCGGCTTCTCCTGGATTTCCAGTCAGATCACCTAGACTGGGTGGTTTCTTCACTGCGGCCAAGGGTTTCTCTTCATCAGCATCAACATCGATACCCATCATTCTTTTCTCTTCTTCCCGAGCTTTCTTTTCTTCATCCACAACCTCTTGTAAAGACTTGACGGTTTGGACTGGAGTAGGCGGAGCTGGGGGAGCTGGTGGAACAGGTGTGGCAGTGTGGATCTGGGAAGGGGCATTGCTTGGAACGGGAATGCTAGCCAAATCAATATCAGATTGTGATATCACCACAGGAATCTTTCCTCCTGAGGGCAGTGATCCAACATTCTCCGTTTTAATGCTTAAAAACATGTCTAGGGGATGGACTTTGTCCACTTTACTCTTCTTCATACCATCCTTACAAACTGGCTCAGGAGGCGGTGGTGGAGGTACAAAAGGCTGGGCCTTGGGAACCATTTTCGGAACTTTGCTGACGACATCAATATCGTCATCCCTCTCATAATCATCATCTAGTTCCATGTCCACAGTGCCAATTTGGTCATAGGCACCAGAATTATCCTCCTCCTTCTCTACTTCTTTTTCATTTTTCACTCTCAGGTGTGTCTTTTTCTCTGTGCCTCTGGCCGACTTGCTGTTTGAAGGATAATAAGAAGCAGAAGGAAGACCCTTGGTCCTTTCCAAAAGCAAGTTCTTCTCATATTTTGGGTGGTCTCCAATATAGTCCTGTTGATGGAACAATTTTCAACTTCTGGTTATTATTACACTTCAGTGCTTATAATTTGAAATACACTGGAGCACACATATAAAGAACACGCTTTAAACGAATTGACAGAAATAAAGAACCAATTTTGTTGCCCGTTTTTTTTCCCCTCTTTGGTCAATAAAATTTTGACGCATTTAGTGAACCTACAATAACGAACCGACGGCTAAAAAGAAACCCATTTTCTTGCCGAAGTCTATTTCCTTCTTATTTACGACTAAAATAACGAACCAGTCCATTTCGATAACTATGACCGAACTCAAAGTTGCGCAACTGCCTTGCGAGTCTTGCCTGGGG
>JBCHJU010441551.1:3125-13355 GCA_039654505.1 Plocamopherus imperialis
AAGCCAAAGCATTAATTTTAACTTTCAATCATTTAATTTTAACTGATCTGAATCTGATCAAATTTCACATTTTAATTAGAACCTCCCTCCAACAAAAAGCCAAAGCATTAATTTTAACTTTCAATCATTTAATTTTAACTGATCTGAATCTGATCAAATTTCACATTTTAATTCAGTCTAGACTGAATAAGTTGTAAACTGCAATTTTTTGCCTCTCTTTGTCAAATATATATCTTGTCATTATTTTAATTATATAATCACTACAGACCATTCTAATGTCATTATTATTGTATTGCTTCAAAACACATCAAATTTGATATGTTTCTTAACACTGTAACTGTAACTCACTGTATTGGTTCCCCTTTTGTAACATTTTTCAAAAAGAATTTTTTTTCACTTTAATGTTAACTCATAATTTTTCATGAATATTATATTTGAAATGTTTCCCTTTTTTGCTTGCTTTATTAATCCACAAATGACATGTTTTTTTTCATTGTGTAAGGCCTTAAATCACCTTTTATTCTTTTATTTGATTTGAATACTATAATTGCAATGTTTCCATTTTTTTTTTCTTAACGAAAGTGTCGCACAATTTTAATTACCTTAATATTAATGTGATCACTTTCTTAGTTTGAATTTCATGTCACACTGAGTCCAAAACTGAATGTTATAAGTCAGTTCATTGTCTAGAGCTTTAAATAAGCTTTAATTTGATATGTGTTTCATTTTTGTAGCTCTATTGGTTACCGTTTTATCATCATTTATATGGCGATAACTTAGATTTCTCAATACTTCTCCGAAACTGCCATTTTTCAATTTTGGTGTCGTCTCGTAGCGTGATTGGCAGCAAGATTCTTAAAGAAATGGCTTTAAAAAAATTAGACATAGTCTATCTTAGGTTGTTAACAGATAAATGAAGTTTAAGCCTTGTAATTGATCAATTTTGCAAACTATAGGGGGCCAAAATAGGCATTTTTTACCCTATTTCAAGGTATTCTTCATTTTTTTTCTAAGTTCTGTGTAATATTTAGGTGATTTTGTGTCTTTATAACTTTCTTGATATTTATTGGATATCCTTCTCCTTTTGTCATCTTATATTAACCATATGCCTCTTGTAAAATATGTGCTTATAAAGGTAATATTGTTATTCTAAAATTGTTAACGTTATGTTGAAAATTGACTAACGTGCTGTTTTTCAAATGTCGAAAAATTTTCAAAGTTAAAATAAACTTTAAAAATCCATAACTTTCTTATTTTTCAATCAATTTTCATGAAATAAAGTTTGTTTTTCTTGTCCTGTCAAGCTCTTTTTGTAAATAGCAATGTATTTGATGAGTGAACAAAAAAAATTTTTGGTTTAGAATACCTATTTTAAGTCACATTATTTTATGACCTGTACATAGTCTTCAACTTTTAAGTATTTTTGTTGTCTAATTGCCATTCTCAACACATTACCAGCATTGAATTGTTTTAATTCCACTGGTTTATTTCTTACTGCCTCTAAACTTAAAACAGTGCCCACATTGGATTGCTTTCAGCATCGCCTCCCAGATATTGGTGTTACACCGACAATTACTATTGTGTCTGTCCCGAAAAGATCTTTATGTTCTCAATTTCACCCTCTTTCACTTCCACAACCACACATCGTGATGACACATATGCTATTTTCATTGGTTGAAATATAAACTTCATTCTATTGTTAACACTGTCTTCAAAAATGATGTGAAAATAATGATGAATAAAAAAGTTATGGTACTTTCAAAACGGTCTACTTTCTTGAGTATCCTTGACATAATTACCGTCAGACCCTTGGTAGTCGGTGACTTAAATGATGGGTAAAGCTCTATGAGCTATGTGACAGCAGTACAGGCTAGGTCTCAAGTGAGCAACACACCTTATGACGTTGTGCACTGACTTGTGGAGCCTCTCCTAAACAAGGGCTGCTGCCTTTTCATCCACACAACTACCACTGCCACCCTGCCCTGTGTGTGATTTCTCTGGCAGCACAGGACACTATGGTTGTCAGTACTGTCCAGCTTAACAGAATTGGCCTTCCAAAGAAAAACATAAAAATTCATCTCCTGAAAGGAGACATGGCCTACATGCGATGGCGGACGGAATCAGGTCGTTCTCATAAAATGGAAAGACAAGCGGGACGCTAATGTCATCACCATAGATGAATAAACACACCACCAGAACAGACACAAAAAAAAATCCCAACAGACCCCACGCCAGTCATTGACTACACACAAAAGAATGTGCGGGATTGATCGAAGCTATCAGCGTATTTCGTATTCTCGGCTCCCCTAGAAGACCATCAAGTGGTGGGGAAAAAACTTGCCTTTGTCTACCCTACCCTCGCTATTGTGCAGGCTTACATTCTCCACAACCAGCACGGACGGCAAACACATCAAAGGGGGACACCAATTCAGTGGGTTCATCATCAAGGTATGCCCTCATCTTGCCACAGACAGATGTGGCTTTTCCGCTGACGACCAGCAGCCAAGAGCTATACAGGGTGCGAAAACCGGCAAGCTCGGTGGAAACAAGGGACGGTGCCACACAAGTCAACATTGAAGAAAAGAGCACTGTCAGCAATTAATGCAGAAACTTGTTTGACAAGTTCAAGAGTATGTCATCTAAGTCTATATTTTCAACGGTAGAAAAATTCATACACTGTGATGAAGAGGCCCCCACATCTGCAGCAATAACGGAAAGAGACATTATTGCCTCAGTGCAGCAAGATCCAGAGGCCAGGAAATCATTCCCATTGATACAAAGCAACCAAAGAAACATTTGGCCTGCATTATTTGCTATAAGAAAGCAGGGTCATCAGGGGACGAACTGGGAAACAGAACTCAGCCATCCTATTTCAAATGAAGAAAGTTCGAAAAAGTTCTCTGTGTCTACCCCTGCTTCGAGGACTTCCACACGAAAAGCAATCATTTGGAATTTTTTTTTTTTTCAAGACTAAAATTGTTGCTTTAAGCAGTTATGTAAATAAATAAGATAATTTATAAATCAATTGTCTATTTTTCCATTAAATTCTTGTGGTACATTACTGTTTTTTTCTCAAAAAGAGGAATTTTTCAAGGGACTTTTCCAAGTGTTTCTTTTGGGTTTAAAAAACTTCCCCCCCCCCCCCCCCCAATTATAGTAAAGTACAAGAGTTGCACTTTCTACATTTGAAAAAAATTTGCCTCTATCATATTTGTAATGCGACCTGTGATTTTTTTGAAAATGAGCTTCATTCATGCGACACCAATGTCAAAGTCAAACAAGACCAAAACCAAGCACCAGCCACAAGTCAAACAGCAGTGCCTCGGGTGATGGAAAGACACTGGCACAAAGCACAATGTTACAGGGACAGCCATCTAAGTTTTGATATCATAAAACCAAATTGAAGGGCTCCAGCAAATTCTACAAACAAAATATATTTCTAAAAGGAAAGTTATCACAGTTGTGATACTAATACCCACATCGTGAATGAAGGGTTATTGCAACTCAATACACACATCAAATTTTTTCCCACAATGCCCCTTGTCTGGGATAACATTACGAAGCTGAGGGACTGGATTCTGCCGGCAGCAACTCCTTCAAAAACTCTTCGCTCAAACTCCAAAGTTTGGATGCCATCTGAGGGTTGGTGCTGAGGGCCGAGGGTTGACAGCGACAGCAATTGTTGAAGTACATTCCACCAACCCCTTGCAGCTCATCAGCCACTGCACAATACACAGTGGTAGCAGCCCCTTGTTGCTGTGAAGACGGGGGGAAAGAGCAAAGACATTTAGAAAAATGAATGACTGATGAGGAAATGCACAAGTAACAAGAATTGGGTCAGTCACATACAACCTATTTTTTATAAGAGGAAGAATATATGTGCATCAAAAGATGAAAAATTGAAAAAAAGATGAACAAAATTGTCTCCTGATGAAAATGACACAAAATATAGCAGTGTAGAACAAGTCAAAGAAGAAGAAAATAAATAAAATAAATAAACAAAACAAAAAAAAAAAAAGAAAGGAAGCAACAAAAACATGTAATGATATGTGATTTCAAAAAGTGAAATTATGAAATTAACACACACATAAACAAAACCCATTAAAAAATTCCTGCCCCTCATAAGTACCACTCCTTCCCTTCCGAGGAAAAAAAAAGAAAGAAAATAAAAGAGAATACAGAAGAAAACTGAGGACATAACTAAAACAAAAAAGGTTGAAAACAACAAAGATGCCAACAAAAGTCAGCCATTTGAAAAAACAAAACAAAAACAAAAAACAAAAAAAAAGGGAAAGTAAAAAGTTACCATAGATTTGGTGAAGGGCCGGACCAGGGTGAAAAGCAGACGGTAGAGCCACCAGTTGCGTGCAATGTTGGAGCTCATCATATTCCCTGGGTGAAGGGCGTTGGAGGTCACGTTGTGAGGGGAAAGCCGGACGTTGAGTTCCCAGGAGAAGAGCATGTTGCACAGCTTAGTGTCGTTGTAGCTGGCCATCCCACTGTACTGGCCCTCGGAGGGTGACAGTTTTTTACGGCTCATGTTGTTCTCATTCAAATAGCTGAATCTGTGACATAAAATAATGATAAAGTTATCTTATGTTATCGCACAGACCATTAAAAACTTTGGTGAGATATATCAATTTTATTTGATGATCAACAAAGCTGACTTGATTTGATTTGATTAGATGTGATGGAAGAATAATAGAATAAAGTTTAAAGGATTCCATTTGAAAGTCAAAAGAAAACAGTTGAACTTTGGATTTAAACCTTTGTCTCACAGCAAGGAAAGATACGATGTGAGAAAAAAACAAAAACAAAAATGACAGTTATCTATTTCTATTTTGAAAACTCAAGGAAAAACTACATCTACTAATCTAGCTAGAACCAAATAGAAAAGAAGAAGAATAAAATAGAAAAGAAGCAAGAATCAAATAGAAAAGAAGCTAGAATCAAATAGAAAAGAAGCTAGAATCAAACAAAAAAGAAGCTAGAATCAAACAGAAAAGAAGCCACAATCAAATAGAAAAGAAGCTAGAATCAAATACAAAAAGAGTTAGAATCAAATAGAAAAGAGGCAAGAACCATACAGAAAAGAGGCTGGAGCCATATGGAAAAGCTAGAAACGAAGAGAAAAGAAACTTACTTGACAAGACAGAGAGCTAGACTGTTCCCTCAGGATCTTTCCATTCTAATACATTCTAGCTCTATTAATAAATACTGTGGTTACTTGTTTTGTTTTCGTCCAGTTTTGACATTGTTTAAAATTGTGTAATTTTTGTTTTCAGGTTTATTGGGCTTTTTTTTTTTTAGGAATATTTCTTCAATAATTTACAAAAGGGTTCAAACATGCACAGTTATGTTTTGCCTTTCAGAGAAGGTTTTCAACTGTGGTTGGCTGGATACATTACCAATTCAGCTATCCGCTGTGGCATGAAGTTATTGGTTAGACGACATTTAATCACATCTGACATGGAAAACTTGATCCCCCCTTTAGATTTGATCAATCCGAGCATTTAGCCCTTACCTGTGAGACTCGCTGGACACCACGACGACCCTGGCCGGCGCTGACCGCATCAAGACCTTGACCAACAACTTGGTGAGGTAGAAGTGAGAAAGGTGGTTCACCTGGAAGGAGGACTCTAGCCCGTCCACTGTTTCTTGGAAGGGTGGCGAAAATACTGCAGCATTGAGGATGAGAAGATGCAGTGGCCTTCAGGAATGGAATAAAAAAAAATTCTTTTAATGCATTTTAATGCATCATGATGAATGCTTGCTATTGAATAATAAAAAATAACTGTAGGCAAAGGAAGAAAAGGGGGAGAATAAACAAGTAAAAATAATTGAGGGCCAACAAACAGATGAAGACAAAGTTTAATTAAATAAATATCCAACACTAAGACCACTAAATCTCATTTTTATGTGAATCTAGATAGATCAATTATAGTAGAGTAAATTTACCTTCCTTTTATTTTGGTAAATGACATCATTATGTGGATACCAGAACACAGATTAAATCCTTCACTTTTTTTTATCTCATGTAGCTTAAAAAAACCCAAACCTAAACACAACCCCCCACCCCCTCGCCCCAGACGCTCCCACACAAAAAACCCACATTACAAAACTGGCATGAAAGCTCACTTAAAACAAATTTCCATTTCGAAGCAGAACAGTATTCCCAAATAAGTGTCTTACAATATAATCCATTGTTCAATCAATTTCATACCAATCTTTTTCGAGATAAAGATCAGCCATTTCCTGCACTGACTTCAATGATGACAGATCAAGGGGCATAACCTCCACTTTAGCAGTAGGACACTCCGCAATAATCTTTTTCCTCCCTGCAAGAGCTGCCTCCACATTCCTACAGGCCATGGTGACTGTGGCGCCGTGCAGGGCCAAGGCCCGGGCAGTTTCATAGCCTGTGTGGTTAAAGTGAAGAAAATTATTCTTTTCTTGAAAAATTGGAAACATTGCTATCAACAGACGGAGGAGGTAAAAATTTACAATGACAAAATGGAAAGCCAAGGTCACATTGTCAGATGAAATCTTCCGTGACAGACCCTGAGTCATGTAAATCAAGTCGAATAGATACAAATATTTACTTATTACTACTAGTGATGTCTGGGGCAGAAATAAAAAGAACTCCATTCATACTTGTCCTGTGTTAGCTTAGTCATGGATCCCTGTTTGCCACATGCCTTTCTTTCACTTTGCCTTCCAGTGTTCTTCCTTATGTAGCTTTAAGCAAATACACAATGCCAGTGTAGTCTAGGTGGTAAACACTAATATGTGCTTCAAAATTCTGACTATAACAAGTGGGAAAGTGAAATTGAGCTCATGACAAAGACTCATCAACCATTAAGTGTTTTCCTATCCTCACATGCCATAAAATGAGTCCATTATTGGCAGTGAGTTTGAGTAGCCCTTTTCAAGCTTCTTGGCCCATGCCACTGGAGCTTATCCCAGTTCCCGTAGAATCAAATGGACAGTATCAGATTTATTATACCCATTTCTGAATACATGGCTTATCTATTGCAGTGCACTTTCCCAGCCGAAGCTGTGCTCAATTTCACCTGGGTCGAGTGAAGCAAAAGAGGTAAATTTTCTTGCTCAAGGTAAAAGAAAAACCCAACATTTGTCAGTGATCTCTGATTCCAAAGTAAAACCCTTGGTGACAGCGCTTCTTGTAAGATTAGGCGTGCCTGTAAAGAAATGTTTTCACAAGTAAGAGGACCCTCCCACTCCCCAGACGATAGCAATTGATTTTTATTTTACACACATACCTATACCAGAGTTAGCACCAGTCACAAGTGCATATTTCCCAGAGAGGTCACGACCTTGTAAAACTTGTAAAGCAGTACTGCTACTGTCAAATTTCTGACGGATATCCAAGGGTGTGTCCTTCACCTCTTCAGCAAAAGCCAGCCGTGGGTCTGTGTAAGTTGTTCTTTGATTCACATGGCTGTGACAGAATGCAAAGCAGGGATGGAATGTAGAACTTGTAATGATTTTGCTTTCCCCGTGGGTTCACTTTTATGCTTTTATTTGGCTGTCTTTCATTTTCGAAAGGGATGAGGAAAGATTATTGCCTTCGCTTTCATGTTATTATTTTGTGTTTTTGCTTTTTATTTTTAGGGTTTATTTTTTCTTTCAGCTTGTATTTTTACGGGATTCCATTTTTAAAAACTTATTGATGCATTAAATAAAATATAAGATACTTGCTTTGAACTTAACTTCTTTGCGGATTATCACCAATTTTTAAAAGACTGGAATCAACAAAAGAGAAGCTTTTGAAATAAATAGAAGAGAGCAGATGTTCTGAAGATTTTAATTCTCAAAGAACAAGATCAAAAAGAGACTAACTCAACATAAAAGACTATCCCATCCTCTGATACTTTCCTTGTCCAACCATAAGGCATATCTGTTGGGGGGAAAAAAATGAAAATTATGAAAAAAATGCATTTAAAATCAACTTGTCAGTGCTTGAAATGATTCTTGTCAAAGTAAATGTTTAGTAACCAGATATATAAGCTTTTGCTTTTGTTGTAGTCTTTTAAGAAGAATATATAAATAATTGGGTTTTTTTGTTTTTTGTGGGGTTTTTTTGTTTGTTTTGATTGCTTTTTTATCATTGTTTGATGTTGTTTAGTTTGTTCATTAGAAGGAGTTGTTCGTTTATTTTTATTACTTGCTCTTTGTTGTAATGAGAACAAACTGTTGGATTTTTTGTTGTTGTTGTTTGTTCTTTACTTTACTTTGAGATAATGTGACTTTCTTTCCGATTCAAGGTATTTATACAGTGTGAAAGTATTCAAATAGTTATTATATTTATGTTTGTTCCATAATCAAATGAAATAACAAATAAATGTGTTCTTCACGGGACTGAATGGGTTACATCATTTTAATCATATAATAATTATTATTAATTATATGATATTCTGGGTCTCTATTTGACTCTGTTGAGCCTACTAATAATGTCCATTTTATACCAAGCACGTACACAAACAGCTTTGAGGAACATTGGCTGATTATTTAAGATTGATTACCTTATCTGGCTTGAACGTTTCACATGGTAAAATTTTTACACACACACACAAACACACACATATATATTATCATTATTTATTATTCTTTAAGGGCAGTGAAATAAAAAGCAAAAAAAATTATAAAAAAATAAGAAAGAATCCGTACCTCCTCTTACAATTTTTTTTTTGCCTGTAACAGGATGCTTCCACTGAGTGTCTTGATTTTCATGGCTGCAAGAAATAAACGTAAAAACATTTTCTGAAGAATATAAATATAAATGAAAAAGAACTCTTAAACAGCTGACAAAATTTATTCTTTTCACAACTTTTAACTACTAAAATGAAACAAAAACATACATTTTTCCGATTTGAATGACTCCTCCTTGACACAATATAATGACAAAATTATGTTACAGTGCAGTAGACGCAAAAGCTAGGTGCACGGTGGTTGGGAGCAAGATTGAGCGCACACTTGTCCAAAGTGCGTACTTAGGTGGCAGCGAGAAATGTCACCTAATTTTACCAAAAATGGATGGAGTAACATACATTTTATTAGAATTGCGCCCCATGATTCAAACAAACAAGATGAATAGTTGAAGTAAAAAATGATAAATTCAAAACGAACATAAACATTAGGCCATACTACATCATTTAGCCTTTTATAATCCAAGGGAGCTCACTCATCTTATTTTATAGAGTTTTTCTACCTTCACACAAAACACCCTTTTCATCTATAGGCTGTCTATTGTCAGCGCAGATAAATTATCTTGTGTTATTTACCTTTGTTCTCAGACTGAAATTGATAATTTAAATATGGTTAAGAGTTTTCCCAAGGTTTACTATTTAAGGACTTTCATTGAATTCCAAGGGATTCCTGAGGATTTCTGGGGATTCCGAGGGCTTTCAAGAAAATTAACAAGCCCACTAAACTACGGAATGTTTTTCCTCTTTCATTGGTTGTTTCTCTTTAAAAAAATTAAATTAGGTGCATATTAGATCTAAATATTATATTACATATATTTATATGATAATAAGTGGTATTTCTTCAACAAATGATTGTGTTACATTCATGACGATAAATACCTAGATCTAGATATATATCTATATTTGTCAGATACATAGCACAAAACAGAGAAGAATGGTTTGTCCTCAGCTCCAAAGATTCGGAGAACGGCCGAAGCTGCAAAGTCTGATGACCCCGACAGCGAAAGGCAATCAGTCAGTAAGTCAGATATATCTAGATTTAGATTTATATCTAATAGAAGCCTTTGTCTCGTTAGTTTAGGCTAATACATGTAGGCCTAGTTTTGGGGAGAGGGTCAGGGGATGGCCTGGATGGGTGGTATTTCTATTTCAATCTGGTAGTAGATTGACAGTGTATTATAATGATATAAAAATAGATCTAGATCTAGTGTCGTATCTGTATCTAGATCTATAATATATGTGTCAGTACGCCGAAAGACCAATACCGGCGTGTGATATCAACAGACGGGGATGAGAGAGCGCATGCAATTTTCGGCGCTTTTTCGGTTGTTACCCCAGACCTTATATAAAGTCTAGTCTGCCATCTTAGACCGACTTCTGTAGATTCGATACTTTTTCTAAAATTTAAGTCTAGATCTAGACTACAGACCTGCCAATCCATTTTCACGGTTCACAGTAATGACAGGAAAATTTGACAGTAATCCAAGATAGTTCACAGTAA
>JBCHJU010441662.1:0-13341 GCA_039654505.1 Plocamopherus imperialis
AGGGGACAATTAAAGCCTACTGGGCTACGTACAGTCCTCTACTACTACTACTACTACTACTACTACTACTACTATATTTATGCCTGTATCTGACTGTGAGAAGAATGTCCATGTTGATAAAAGAAGGATTGTACTGAGAATTGCAAACACTTACGATTATTTGTAAAAACATTTAAACTGTGTGACAAATCATTTTCTGGAAGTTATATCATGTAATAAAGAAGTAAATCTAAAAAAAAAGAAGAGAACAAAAGCATAGCAGATTAGAGGATGCCATAGGTGCATGTCTGCCTACGTATGACTTCGTGACAAATAAGATCTACATTAGGACACAAAGTCACTGTAATTATATGATAGCAGTAGTGAGATCAGATGAAATATCTACATTCATAAATGCCCCCAGATCTTGCCAAGCAAACTGTTTTGAGGTTTCTCTCTGGACTAGATTCTTAGATTTTTCTTTGTAAGCCAAGTTTGCACTGTTCTTTCTTGTAAGTTACCACAATAGGTTGGCCAAACAGCATCCTTGTTTTGCAAGTCATAATGAACATCACTTCTAATTCCTTCAGCCACCTAAACAGGGCTATTATTCTATACAGTACTCTTCGCCGCTTATAGGAATGCCGTTTATAAGAACACATCAGTCATAAGAATGATTTTCCGCCTTGCAGAATACTTTCCTATTTATTTCCATCAGTTATAAGAACCCAACATCGGATATAAGAACACCTGGTGACAGCTGTTTTCTCGTTCAAACCCCTTTCAATAGAATCAAATTGTAGAATTTGGCCCCAAAGTAACAGGCAGTTGAAAATTCACCATGATGGCACCTGAATGCAGGCACGTGTAAAGTGTCTAGACAACCTATAACACTAGGCAATAATGTTGTACTGGTCTGTCACCATGACCCCACCTCCCAATCTGCTCAGCGTAAGCTAGTTATGACATCACACGAGACGACTGGCAGCGGCTCATCAGTCGACATCTGTGTCTAGATCCCATATGTTCTCTGATGAGGACAAAGACAGAGCCAGGTAAGCAGGTAAGGGAACAAGTAATAAACGAGCGACAAGGTGTAGGGATGGGACAGATGGACGACTGGTCAGACGATTGCCTATTCTTTGGTCAGTCCCGCGAATGCTTACATGTGAATACATTTGAAATACTTCATAGGGTGGGAATGTCTGCACAATCGAATCAGTACTGATGCCTACAGCCTTTAGGGTAATAATGATGGTGTAGCCCCTCCTTCTTAGTGCTTACCACACCCTTTTCCATTCCCAAAGTGAGCTTCGATTATAAAAACACATCGAATATAAGAACACCTGAGCTCCTGAGATGAGGTGTTCTTATAAGCGGTGAGCACTGTAATACCCAAAATCTTGGCATGATCAAGTCACTTTTTTAGATAAAGACTCAGTCATTCATTTTTTTCAACACAGCTGCCTAGAACATTGTCAGGATTTGGCTTTTATAGCTTGAAAAAGGGCTTTCCATGACAGGAAAGTGTTAGATTAGTCATATTGACATGATGAGGAAAGTTAGATCAGTCTTTTATCAACATCATGAAATTCAAATGGCATAGCTTTACATTAAATCATTATTATTCAGAAACAATCATCGCTATTTTGATTGAACATTTTCTCAAAAAAGCATTGGAAGAGGCAGGTATTCAATAATTCCATCAATTAAAGGAGATGATTCCAGAGCCAAACTTGTTCCAGCAAGAATTTTTCAACAACAGGAAAAGAGGGAAATACATATATGCGAAAAAGAAAATTATAACCAAGAATCAGAAAAGCTAGACCAACAAAAATAATTATTTTTCACTCCATATCATTCAAAGCATTTTAAAAATATACATCAACACAAACAGAAGATTTATGCTAATACAAAAAACATTTCTGTGAAAATCCTTAATTAATATTTAATGCAAGAAACCTCCATGACCTGATATTGATATTTAACATGTATCATTTATATTTCAGCTATGTGAAACCCCGGTGTTCAGCAGCACCAAAGTGCGGGGATTACCAGGACTTCCTCCTCTACCATTTGAGGGGAGTAGGGAGCCCTCAGATCTCTACAAGGTACTCCATGCTCTTATCATATAAAGAAAAAGTAAAGTCCTGTGTCTTACTCCTGTTAGTGCGACACTCATCCAGCCGTTGTTATCTTATTTATATTATCATACAGATACCACTTAAATGTTCTTTCACTATGTTTCATGTGGTTTTCAAGTCAATCCCTTTACTGAATAAGAGGGAGAAAATGAAGCACTCAAATTTAAAAGGATTTAACTTTTAATACTTTTTCTCATTCACACACATCCCATGTTTGGTCTTCCTTTACTAAGTATAGAGGTGGCAGACAATTCCTCCGTGAATACCTGATATTTATGAGATACTGTGTATTGTCTCATTTCTTTTTCTCAATGCATCCTGCATTTTGAGTAAATTTTGTTCTTTTCAACATAACTATTACATGCTAGTTTTACACAGCATATTTTTCATCCTTCCCCAACGCGTGGCCCAGCCAATGCAGCCAATTTCTCACAATTTAGTCCATATGGTTTTAATAATGTGGATCCCTTAAACAACTACCATGTTCAAAGACTGGTTTACAAATGTTTTATAGCACATATCTTTGACATAATGTAGATAGCTATTTGACATTGCATTATAGGGCTACTAGTCAGTGCTTTACTTTCTAGCATATTGCTTTAGTATTGGTCTTTCCATTATAGTTTATTAACAGTAATAATACTTTTATATTATTTGTAACTATTAAGGTCTAGCTGTGTAGTCAAAGTTTTATTTTATTTTATTTTTAACCTATTGAACTTAATTCTAATAAACAATAGTAGTAGTATTAATTTTAATAAATTATCAGAATTTCATTATCTGAAATGAACACTTTGATTTGTTGAAACAATATGGTTTTATTTTTTACGTGTAAACACTTGACAGATTGTGCTGCGTAACAGTGAACACCCACCTTTAATGAAAGGGACATCATGGACACTTGCTGCTCCTTTCAAAGAGCAAAAATTTGACAGAACACCCAGCGAGTCCATTGCTAATGTCTACACTCCAACTGCTATGAATCTGAAAATGAAAAACATTGCTAAACTTCAGAGATCAAAAACCAAATGTAAGTGTTAAAAAAGGGAAAATATGCCTCTTCAGCCATTAATTTTAGTAGTTATTTCTTTTTCTGTTGTTTTTTTTTTTTCATTTTAATCAGGCATTTTCATTTCCTGTTTATTCTCAAAATGATTATTTGGTGAAAATATAATATTTTGAAACTTGCTTTGACATTGCTGAGAAAAAATTACATATCTTGTCATTCTTTAAGAATCCTTTAAATTTTTTTTTTAAATTGAATTCTTTCCTAAACCCACAACATTACACAGATAAAAATTGGCTTATGAAATGCAAATAAACAATCAACTAATTTACTGACATCATGGTCAATAGGGTTATTTAAT
The DNA here is from genome assembly GCA_039654505.1 of Plocamopherus imperialis. Lineage (NCBI taxonomy): Eukaryota > Metazoa > Mollusca > Gastropoda > Nudibranchia > Polyceridae > Plocamopherus > Plocamopherus imperialis. Next base: position 3,491 of record JBCHJU010441662.1, read on the forward strand.
GGAGGGAAATAGAAGTGTTCCATCTGTTCTTTGTATAATTATTCGAATTAAACACTAATATTTCTCTTTAAAACTAAACATCAGCAATCTGTACTACATTGCAATTGCTTAAAGTTTCACCTTTGTATTTGCAGTATCAACTCTTCTTCCACCCATTCCTGATGGTGGTATGTCCTTCATTTTTGTGTGTGTGTGTGTGTAATTGCAGTGCCAAACTTTTTTTTTTTTGTTAATCTGTCTGCTTTTACAGAAAACTACCTTTCGCATATATTTCATATAAGTAGACTTCAAGAATGCTTTAATTTTATGAAACTGCAATTGATGAAATATGGGACACAAGAAATAAACAACAAACATATTAATTGTCAGCTTCGGCATGAGGAACAGACTTAGTCACAATACGTAAAACCAATGCCTTGTATTTGTATCCATTTCTTTAACAATGTTTTGGGCTTTTGTTTGTATGCACTTAGTATGTCTGTGATTTTTATATATATTTTTCTTGCACCATTACATTCTCATCGAATATGCATATTTCTTTGAATCAGGAGCACAATGTCATTAACACTTCTGCTGCGAATATTTCATATACAGGATAGTGGTTATTCATGAGCTGATAAGAATCAATTAATCTTTGAGTTAAATAAGAGATTCAATTATCTGAAAACTTTTTTCATATTCTGGTCTCCAATTGTGAGAAAACAGAAATAAATTATTTACTGGTACATGTTATTTAATTTTTTTCTCTCCTACTTTTTTCCCTAGTTTTTCTGTGTCTTTCTTTCTTTTTGTCTGTCTTTCTTTTCTTTTTTTCTCATTCGCTTATTTTCTTTCTTGATTTTTTTCTTTGCTGACTTTAGATGAGAGATAGAGATCCTAAGTGAAGTTTTGTTTGCCTATCCACTAACCATTTATATGATTTATTCCTAGTCATTGTTTTACCTCAATGTTGGCTTACAAAGCCCTTGGCTTCCCTTGCAAAATTCATGATAAGAAACAAAACATGAATAAACATGAAGCTAAAAAAGTAGTAAAAATACATTTTTCTTCTCATTTTGATTGTCTTCATAGCTCATCCACAACTGTGCTACATAATGACCCTTAAAAAAAAATGTTGTGCACATTTTCTATATACAGTACACTTTCTACCATTTTCTATAATAAGATTAAACATCAATACATGTATTACACATATTATACATTCTAGGTTATCTGCTTGAGCAACAATGCAAAGCTTTTTTACTATTTCCATTATAGAATAACCTTTCTGAAAGTCATTTTGTTGAATAATTATCCTATCATTTCTACGTTGATGTGCCTTCACCAAAAGAAACTTTAAAAATCTTATATGTTAGTGCCCTTCACTTCATTCCTCATGAATTAATCATAAACCGTTTAACCATTGAGACAAGAGTAAAGTGGATGCATTGTATTTTTTTTTTTATTTCTTGACTTTGTGAAAAGTAGTTGTGTTTTGTTTTTTTCTCCTTTTCCCCCTTTAAGTCCAAAGCCCAAGAAGATCAGAAAGGAAGAGGAAGGCTGAAGCACTTGAAAGGTATTTAGAATAAACCCTCATTTAAGATATTAAGCTTAATGAAAGTATTCATACGTTTTTCATTGAAATTTCTAATTCCTTTCCTACATTCAGGAGATTTCTTTTTAACATAATATTTACTGACTATAATCCACTTTGCTGAACTGCAGTTTCATTCAAACCTTTTGCTCTGCATTCTGTCTGGATTGTGAGCTGCCTTGCTGCTCTCTTATTGTTTAAATGAAACATTTTAACCACAAATAAATGTAATTTAATGTGAAAATGCAGGTTCTAATGTCTTAGTATTGTGTGATTGAAATGTTTGCAGAGAATACTTATATTTATACATTCATAATTTATCATCTTTGTAGAAAGAAACAGTTTTTTATGAGTCATGAAATAATTCTTAACCATTTATCAATTAAATCAACTTGAAAATGTCAGTATTATAATTCCATGAAATTCCTTATTCCTTCCAGTTTTGAAGTGCCAGATCTACCTCCTAGTCGTCCCTTGTCTCCCACAGAGCAAATGAACATAATGGCTGCCATTGAAAATGAAAGCATGCTAAATGTTGGGGAACCCTCTGAGAGAGATTTAGACGTGAGAAACAATAAATAACTATTTTGAGTAATACAATAAAAATACAATTCATGAAAATAAAATGAATGTTGTCATAATATTTAATATTTTCCTACACTTTTCCCTTCTCAGCATTCCCCCCCCCCCCCCTCCTTTTTTTTTCCTGACATGTAAAACCAAATCAACTAAATTTTCACAAATATTTTCTTTACAGAGATATTATTACTACATCAGAAAAGGAATTTCAGTTAATATGCTTGCACCACAACCCAAGTCACAATTGACAAACATAGAGGAGAGGGTGCCCTCCAACCTACTGACAGCTAAACATTTACAACATCTTTACCATGACCTGAAAGATGAGATTTCCAAAGACTATGAAATGAGTGCCCGTAAAAGCATAGGTACATGGAACTATCTCACCTCCTTTTGCTTCATAGACCTTCATTTAAAAAAAAAATGGATGTTCATACATATCAATTTTTTTTCAAGAGATTGAAGTGGCTTCCTCATTTTTATCTTGCAATAGGAAATGGCTCTGTATTTTATTAGTCCCTTTTTTTCAACCTATTTTGGAAGTGTGGTATGAGATTATATTACATGCATCAATTTTAGCATAACTCTATGTAAGCATGATTTTCAGTAACACATATAGTCTCATCTGTGATCTTAAATATTAAATACAGAATTTATTCATTTGAACTTCACTATTTTGCAGTTGACTATGTCCTCCAAGACTCAGAAGAAAAGAGAAGGCTTCACATTGAATGGACTCCAAAAACATTTCCACAAAAGTAAGGAATTTCATTCACCGCCATATCTTCACAAAATCTTTTCTAGCAGTGACATGTTATCAATGGTACCCTGTGAATGTGTAAAGATTGTTATGCTCGTAACTAATTCATTCCAAATCAGACAATTGCTGTGAAAAAAGTATATTTTATGTATGTTTTCTAGCGCCTTTTTGAAACTTTTTCTCATTCAGAGTGATACGTGCTCCTGTGCCATGGCATGCATCATACAGTTCAAAGAAAGCCTTCAATGAAACCCATTTGTTTATTACTAATCCTATCATGTTGAAATTACAACACTTATGGTACAATGAGTGAGTATAAAAATCTTTCTTCACTAATTTTTTTAGGTGAAAAACAGTGTATGTATGAATATACACCGAAATTGATTTTTAATGTAAACATAAGATGCTTTTTTCACTTTTAACTAATTTCACTTCAATAGATAGTGAGAAGAATTCCAAGAGTCATTTTTAATTCAGAAATGGAGCAAGAAATTTATCTCGTAAGATTTCATTTTTTATGCATTTACATTGTATTTCTCTTGAAAAGTTAATTTTACTTGAAGAAAGTTCAGTTAGAACATAGACGTAGATAATAAAGGAATTATGCTGATAATGAACATTATACAGTGTATTGAAATTTGTTGACTGTATGATAAATTGAAGCTTGAAATATGGCTCACAATTTATACTTACAGGTTTAGCCACCTGCGATTTATTAATCTTGAGAGTCTCTTGGCAGCAGATCTTCCACTTCTGCCAATGGAATTTGAGTCACTTGTCAAGACGCAGTGTTGGGAATCTCATGAATATCTCAGAAAATCGTGAGCATCTATTTTGAAACCCTTACATCTTTGAAATAATATTTGTATTATCCTATGATATTTTGAGAACCTAGATTAATATTTTTATATTCAGATTTGTTTTGGGTTTGTTTTTTTCATCCATGTAAACATGGAGCTAAATTGTGCATTTTAAATGATTAATACAGATTTTCTTTCATGTGTTAAATAAGTTTTTTCCTCCTATCACATTATTTTCCATTTACAAGTGTATCTAAATGTATATCTGTAAAGTCCTTATAGTGCCTATTTTTGTTGCCCAAGCCTTCTATTCATTTTAAAGTACAAACAAATAATTACCATATTACATCATTTATTATTATTTTGTTGTTGTACAGTTGGATCCCTACATGTGCAAAACTGTTTGTGGATTTCAAGCATGTCTGGCAAGACCTGGTGCCTCCCGGAGAGAACGACAACACAGAGCTCATTCAAGAGTTCTTTTCCTGTGTTTCATCATTGATGTCATTACAGCTGAGATCCATGGTCATTAATTCACTGTCAGATTTCCTGGACTTTTTCAAACGCTATGAGGTACAAACTATACACAATTTTTTTTTGTAAACAGTACTACAACTTTTTTTTTTTTTTTTTTTTTTAACAATACTGAAAAGGCTATGAGATAAACTTGCACATATTTTTTTTTTTTTAGCAGTCCTGAAACATTAGATGAATGATGGTCATTTATCAATAAGCATTTCAAGCCCCCCTCCAGTGTTCAAAAATTGTGCTGTACACTTACCTCCCATGAACCCTTCATAAAGAGTGCTTTTCATAAAAAGAGTGGCTGCCATGGAGTCAATCCTTGTTCGATAGATATTCTATTTTTATAAATTTTTTCATCTCTCAAGCATTGTTCGCACATGATCTGTAGGTAGTAATTTTGGCCTACCAATGAATTCCTCTCTTTTACATAATATTCCTCAGTTATATCCAGGTTAGTTTTAACTCAATCCAAATGTTTGTATTAAGAACAACTGTGAATTAATGGTTGATTTTACTTTCATTTTATTTTTTTATCTAGGATGGCAATGATTTTGGAGAAGACTTTGATGAGTTGTTATTTGTCCAGAAGCAAATCATGATCATCAAGTTGAAGATTGAAGAGCCAAAGATAATTTTTGATCCATCATTTCGAGAGCTAAGGGACATTATTCTCAGGTGTTTTTCCGAAATCATCGCCAGTGGCGAAGGACTGACAAGGGTAGGTATTTAGACCGTGTACTTTCTTTCATTTCTCGAGACTGGATTTTTGTGGATGATTGTAATTTTTCGCTGCCCTAATCCAAATTATCTTCTTTGTTAGAGAAATTATTGTATACACTGATGATAAGCATTTCACACCATGTATACCATTTGCCAAGTGTGCATGCTTTAAATTAAAAAAATTATGTGTAAGCAGACCTTTTAAAAAACTTGCAAGAATCATTTAACTATTACAGCTGAAAATCATTTGTTAATGCGTATAAATTGATTTAATGGAATTTAACCTTCAATTTTAGTATTTGAGACTCATTGAAAGATACATTGCACGGTTTTTGAATAGGAATAAGGAGTTTAGGGTTTGGTCTTTGTTTCTCCATATTTTTTATGCATACTAAGAATCAGTGAAGATCAGCTTTAAAAGCTTTCCTTAAATCTCCTATCAAAAGTTTAAACCAACTTTTAAACATAGCCAGTTATGAACAACAACATTTATTTCATATCTCCATATTAGTGCCAATGTAATTCTCTAAACACTTAGGTCCACTATATATGTCAATAGACTTATGTGTTCAGAAAATTACATAGTCAGTGAAAGTCGTTATGAAAATCAAAACATAATTGATTTTTCTGTCTTAGGTTGAATGTGAACTTTTCCCTGATATGAGAGGACAGCGTCTTCTCTTGCGCTCTGTCAAAATTGAAGAGACATTAGTTACTGATTATGTTGACAAAGCCATGGAGATTTTCAAACTGAACACTGTTGGCCCACAGAAGTAAGTCTGGGATTTGTCATTATTTCTATAGCGAGCTGTCATCTATATATCAATCAATCATCTATCAATATTGAATCAATATTACGAAGTCATATTGATATGACAGGAAATAAAAAAATAAATAAATAAAAATTGAGCGTTTTATATAGCGCAATATCCACTTAATGTGCCCAAAGCACTTTACAAGTGGTCCGCTACCAACAGCAACAAATAACATGGAGACGAGATGAGCTGCCTGTAAGGCGCTAGTACAATTTTTTCAGACTGAGACAAAGCTGTAAACGGCCAGGTACTCATTTTACACCTGAGTATGGTGAGAAAATGTGTGTAAAGAGCATTTTCCAAGGACTCAACATCGCGCCCGTCCCCGGGATTCGAACCTCTGACCTCTCTGTCCTAAGCTCAAGTGTCTACCACTAGACCACGACGCCACACAAATAAATAATTCATAATTTTATTTTGGTCCTTCCAGCTACTTAAATGTCTACAAAAAGTATGCTGATCTTTTGAACAACAAGGCAGATCAAGATATCTCTGCATTTCTGAGAGAAAAGCATTCAATTGCTGCCTTTAAACAGGTAAGGACAGAATATAATTATGTATGAAAAGAAAAGGATTTTCTGATGACAAAGTTAAATTGCATTTCACAAGATTTAACTTAATTCTTGTAATTTCACTTCAAAAATATTTTAAATTCAAGATTCCTTTGTTCCTCTTTCTTGAAGACTATTACTGTCGAATGAATAAGGCATGATTTCTTTAAAATGTTATTACATAATGTAACTTTCCTCTGCCCCACAGAAAATTGATTCTTATCAAGCATTGAAAGATGAGATAGCACTGATGCGTATCACAGCTCCTCTTAGTATGTTCTGTTTAGACTGTGTTCAGTTCAACTCTGAAATGTGCATGCGAGCTCAAAGACTGAAAGACAGACTAGTCATCTTTGAAGTAGATGAAAATCGTGATCTCAACAGAGCGTAAGTAAACTTTAAGCTTCAATGTGCTAATCATCTGTCTCAGTAACTAATATAAAAATGAATAATATGAATATATTTCTTGTGTGAATTTTCCTTAATGAAAGCTCCAATGACTTTACAATGATGTTCATTCAGCCAGTCAGCTAAACATGGGTAAACTTATGTGTAATGGGGAGAAATTGCATTGAAAAGGCATAAAAACATAAGAGCTTAAAGAGCTTCTGACCATGGGTTCTGAAAATAAGCTGATGTTTTGCTCTCTTTTATTAACAATATATTTTTTCTTTCATTTTTTTTTTCTCCTTTTATTAGTTTGACCAAGAGGTATGAGGAAATTCAGGAGAAAGTTCAAGTCATTCCAGAAAATACCAAAGATTTAGTGGAATTGCAGGATTTCCTCAAGACTGTAAGAAGCCTCTAAAATTTGTAATATTGTTTCTCTTCATGAATCATAGCACTGATTTTTTTCAAAATTTAAGATTCTCGTGCTGTATGTGTTGCTGTATGGTTTTGCTAAAACTGTATTTTCATTGAACAATGTTATTGCCTTACCTGTAGCCAAATAATGCATGATATGGAATATTTACTCTAGTTATAGACATGCTAGGATTTGTATTTCGTTTTCTAATAGACATCATTATGTGTGTCATTATTATAAGTATAATAAGTCATTATGAATTTTGCATCTGTCCTCAGTCAAATGACATCACAGTCTACAGATTGTTAGATGAGGTGGAGGAAGCAGGCAACCGCCTTAAATTTCTTCTGGACTATGCAGATTTCCCATGCAAGTAGTTTGGAGGATTAAATCTTTTTTTCAATGTTATACGCTCATTTAAAGTTGGACAGAACAATAACAAAAGCATGAAAGTGGAGTTTGAGATGGTGACATGTGAAAAAAAAAAGAAGATTATTCCATAGGTCGAAGCATATTCAAGATGGAACTGGCTGGAAAGAAGAGGAGGGTAAGACCAGGAACAGGACGGATGTACAGGATCCAAAAAGACATGAAAGGGATGGGAATGGGAAGACAGGATGTGATGGTCAAGGACATGTTGGGGTGTGGCATGCATTGTAGCAACTCTGCAAATAGCTCGTCAAATTGATGGAAAAAGAAAAAGAGAAAGTCGCATGCTTATATATTCTGTTTATTTGGGTACCACAATGATGATTTCAACATAAAAATATCTGTGTTCTTATTCAATTTATGTTACTTAAAATGTCGAAAAACCACTCATTCTATTTTAAGATTTTAACCATACATACTATCTATATTAATTTGAATCTGAAAGTAGCATTTTATCATTTAAATTGCTATCAACTGTTTACTGCTTATTGCTTATTACTACTCATGAAAATGAAATATGAAATATGACATAAGTTCAATTTATATCTCAACAGTGGAAGACATCAAACTGAACACTGTAACATTCCACTGGCCGAGTCAGATTGGCACCGTCTTGGACCACAGCCAGGGTCGTTTGATGGGCAAGAGAGATCAGATTGAGGAAGAACTCAAAAAGCGTGTTGCTGCATTTGAAGACAAAATTGAAGGATATGGAAAAGAGGTTGATTCCTTCAAAAGGAAAGAGGTATAAAAGAATTTATTGTCAATATCCAGAATAACATGTACTTGAATGTTTAGACATTTAAATTTGAAATTCCCTCAATTTATTTCACAAATGTAGGCAAGTAAATCAAGGTTGAACCAAAAGCACATAACTTGCTTATTGTTAAAATAAAAAAAATCAAACACACAATGTTTTGGTATGATAAATGAACGTGTAGCATTTTCATGGTGACATAAAAAAATATTTGACTGAACTATTTTTTTTTTATCTCAGTTCTTGAATCCTGATGAGATGAAAAATAACGTTGAGGTGCTGAGTCGCCTTCAGGTCAATCTTGAAGCTGCAAGAGATGAGCTTGAAGGATTGCAGAATGAGGAGCGTCTTTTGGAATGGGAAGTGTCAGAATTCCCTCAATTGCAAAACATGTTTGCCCTGAAGGAGCCTTATGACAAACTTTGGAGAACCGCCCATCAATTCTACTTAAAGAATGAACTGTGGACCAATGGTATGATTTTTATTCACCATCGTCCTTCAGCCATTGTATGACATAAAGAAGTCATTCATACTATTTATGGTCAAATTAACATTAATAGTCTTTAAAACACCTTGCAACTATTACTGGAAGATTTATTATCAGGTACACATTTTTCGCTCTGTCCTCAGGATTGCTTACAAACTCAGTTTTATTATTCTTGTCAACAAAGTTGAAAGCTACTTTATCTAGTAATTTGAATTAAGTATTGTATGTCATTTTTTTGTTTGTTTTGTTTTGGGTTTTTTTGAGTCCATCACAAATTCCCAAGACATTTATGAATTTCTTTTCTCCTGAAATATGAAGTGTTTTATACTTGCTAATTTATGCAGCCAATTCCTTTTCTTGAAAAATCCTTTTATTGTAGTTATGAATACCAAAGTAGAATACAAACTATGTTGAAATGAATTCAATGCTATTTGTCTTTCTTACTTCATCTATCAGGTCCCTTCAAAGATCTGAATTCCGAAGACATTGAAAATGAAGTAGGTGAAATGTGGCGGACAATGTACAAATTGACCAAGACCTTTTCAGACCAACAAGGACCTCGTCACATTGCAACCAATGTGAAAGCAAAGATTGACAAATTCAAGAACAACATGCCAATCTTACAAACAATTTGTAACCCTGGAATCAGAGATCGTCACTGGGAGCAGGTGATTTTTGTGTTTTCATGATGCAGCCTTTCATAATCTAAATGAGGTTGCAGAGTAAAGGAGTGTGCATAGAAATTACATAATCTACCCGTAATACCTCTTCTTAGGACTCTGAAAGATATGGAAGATCAAAATTGTTAAAAACACAATTAGTCATGCGAAAATGAAGGGTGATATCAACAATTTTCAAAAAACTGACTTTTCACAATATGTCAGAGCTGAAAAAATGACAAATTGCTTAAAACTCTGAAGTTATAAACCTTTCAAATTTTTTAGAGCAAAGACAGAACATGAAGAAAAATCGAATACAGTAGTTACCGCCTATTAGTCCTCCGGCTAATAGTCCGTTCCGCCTAGTAGTCCGCTTTTTGGACGAAACGTA
>JBCHJU010441771.1:0-13341 GCA_039654505.1 Plocamopherus imperialis
CCCCCCCCCCCCCCCCCCCCCCCCCCCCCCCCCCCCCCCCCCCCCCCCCCCCCCCCCCCCCCCCCCCCTAAACCTATTGGTTTTGGGGTTTTTTGTTTTTTGTTTGTTTGTTTTTTAACACTCCCACGACTCATTATACTGGTATTAAGTAAGTATAAATCTGTCAAATATACAAGACTGTTCTGACTCCTTATTTTTCATTTTATTTTCTTCTTCACCTTGATGGTCCCAGGACTGTCGAGCCCCATTTGGAAACGGCAGCTTTTTCGACTACGAGGGCCTTCCGTACTGTGAGACCCACTACCACGGTAAGAAGGGCTCGCTGTGCGCCAGCTGTGAAAAGCCCATCACGGGCCGATGCATCACCGCCATGTTCAAAAAATTCCACCCCGAGCACTTTGTCTGCGCTTTTTGCCTGAAGCAGTTGAACAAAGGCACTTTTAAGGAACAGAACGACAAACCCTACTGTCACCCTTGTTTCGTCAAGCTCTTTGGTTAACGTTATACGGAACTTTTAATGGGTTTGATTGGATAAAGCCCTACTGTCACCCTTGTTTCGTCAAGCTCTTTGGTTAACGTTACACGGAACTTTTAATGGGTTTGATTGGATAAAATTGTACGGTTTTATTTATTTGTATTTTTAATGTCTGAATAGGATATTGCTTCATTTAGCAGAATCATTCATCATCTTTTAATGCCCCATCTAAAAGTGAGAGTCAAAGGTGATTTTGTACCCAGTAAGATTTTGTTACAACAATGTTTTAGTAAATGGAAAATGGAGAAAATTCTTGGATGTTTCTAGTATGAATCCTCAGTTTCCCTTCTGCAAGATGACTGTTTTACGGTTTGTTAGCTTTTCTTTTTTCTTCCATGGTCAGGAATTAATGCAGATGGAAAATGTTTTACAATTTTTTTTCATTTTGATGTCTGCTGTTTCATTTAGATTTTTTTGTTTTGTGGGGAGGGGTTTTGTGGGGTATTTTTTCTGGTTTTTTTTTTTTGTTTTGTTGTTTTTTTTTGTTTGTAATTGTTTTATTTGGGGGTTTTTTTGTGGCTGAAAGAATGTCTTTTGTTTAGCATTTTGGCTTTTTGGGGGGCTGTTTTGCAACATTATATTTCATTTATTTTAAATTTCTCTTGTCAAGAATTTTAATTTATGGGGTCTCATTTTGATTGTTGACATCTCTGAGCATACATCTTTTATGAGAAGTCTTGTTGGGATGCTTGCCATTCCTCTGTCAAAAAAAAAATAGTTTATCCTCCTCTTCATGCACATCTCTGTTCATTCGTATTTATTACTTTTATTATTATTCCTGTGCAACATGAGTGGATCATGGTGTTTGAAATGGAATCTGTCCTAAGGATTCCGTTTGAGAATTTTAAGAGAAGAAAGCTTATGACAAGAGTGCTGTACTCGACACTTACGACGTTTGCTTGAGATGATGAATGAGGGAATGAATTGAATACGTGTACACGTTTCCCATTTCTTACAATTTCATTATAAGTATAAATGCACATTTCAGACAAGCTCAACTAAAAGCTTCTTACTTATTGGACATTTTATACATAAAATATAATATATATAAATATACGTATATGATTATGTACTCAACGCCCAAAACTGCTTCATGGTCGTCATGTATACAGGAGATAAAGGGAAAATGTATGGCTTATAGTTTTTTAGCGTTTTTATTGAACAGTAAGTCTTCCAGCACACATTTCATATTCATACATCACCATTTACTATGTATGATCAAATTGGATCTGTATGTTAATTTCCAGTCTCTATCTACACATACTGCTCAAAACAAGTTAAAGGCCAATTTTTGGGAAGCTCCATTCACATGAATTACATATAGACTATATTAGTGGTGTATTTTCATTTGGGTTTTTTGTTATTTGTTTTAGGGTTGTTGTTTGTTTGTTTTTTTTGTAGGGCTTTTTCGGTTGGATTTTTTTGTGGGCTTTTTGTGTGTGTGTGTGTGTGTGTGGGGGGGGGGGTGTTATATTGACATTCGGCACCGGCACCCCACAGACTGGTGTTAGGAAAACAAATTTAAAATTATTCAGATTTTAAAATCATGGATGGCCCTTAAATTGTTTTGAGTGGTAATCATTATGATTAGTCATGTGGAAGTTTGTTGATAATAATAATTATAATAACGATAATGATGATCATAATGAAAATAATATTGAGAAGTACGATTTTTATGATGATGATGATAATGCAGATGATACTTTATGGCTTCTTTAACTCCCATCCGTGCGAATGTGATAGCAAGTGATAAAATGATCATAGCATTGAAAAATTGATAAGTGTTGTACATTTTATTACGATATTGAGATCAGGGTTTGCTGTGGCTGTATATCATAATGTTGGCAGTGACAATATGATTGCTATTTTTGTACGTCTACATAATAATATACCTTATACTTGTTATACATATATACATTATAATTATAAATATTACATTCTGTCATGATGCACAACATTGAATCCTGTCGCGGCTTCATTTCATTAAAAATCAGAACATGCATATTATGTTGAATGGCTTGTGTACTGATTGTGTGTTGATGCAATTTGCGGTGGTTTGTTTCTGGTTCGGATTGGGTGTTGGTTTGTTTTTTTTGTTTGTCTGTTGGGTTTGTTTCTTGGGTTTTTGCTTTTTTTAGGGGATTGTTAAGGTTAATTTGTTTTTTGTTTTTTCCATGTCTTTTAATGAACAGGGTTTTTAAATATACTGGGTAATGTTTGTGAAGTTCATACTTCAAAAGAGACCCATGCATAAGAGACTTGATCGTGTATGAGTATGTATTTTGTTGTATGTTTCTTGATCTTTTTTATTGTTTTTTTGTTGTTGTTTGGTTTCGTTTTTTTTGTTGTTTTTTTTACTGTAAACAAGATTATAAGTTAATTGAACCAAAGAAATAAAGAAAGAATTATGCTGAACTTTGCTACATTCTTAAGATTTCAAGATATGCCAGCACTGTATCGGAAATATTAAACACCGACATAGAATTTCACTTTCTGTTGTCTTTCAGTTTGAACTCACTGTACTGCGAAGTTTTCATTCTAGTTTTAGAGAATTTCTCTATATTGGATTTATGCAAGCCTAGATTTTTTTCCCTCTAAATTCTTTACTCCTTGACGACTTGAAAGTCCATATATCTCCCTGAGCACGATTTGACTCCGACTACAATTTGAGCATAACAATCGTAAAACTTGAAACACTGGGAACAGTGGCCATCAGCATTGCCTGCAGTACTGAGGCCCTTTCCTTTCCTGCTTAATATGATGCTCATGGTTTTTAAAAATACATATAAAGACCCCCCAGTAAACCCAATTAAAATGCTTGCTAAAAAAGGGTGCTTTTTTTTCTGCACCAAGAAACCACCAAGTTTCACAAAAAAGTTTTTTAAGTTCCATATGTAGATGTCTCTCAGAATAACAATATGGAGAGAACTTTTATAACTGTATTGAGGAAAAAGGAAATAATGCAATTCTTGGTCATTTGGTCCACCGTTGAGAAGAAGCCATGACATTGCTGGTAGGGAAAGTAAACTGATGGGACAGAGAGCAACAAAGGTTGACCTACGCAAACAGTTTTAATAACTGGACTGCAGGCGGGGAAATGAACTTCATGACCATAGTAAACGACTAGTGAAGGAACAGATCAGTTTGGCGGAGGATGTTCTTGGATGTCTAGCTCAGATTTGGAACTTGGTGATGATGATACTGTTAAGGCTGGGACCAGTCTATGATGAAACATAAAACCAGAATGTTCTTTGAACTAGAAATATCACTGTCATCCAAGTACTTTACCAGCCTAATAGGTTTCTTCTTGTTTGAGAACTCAAAGACATACTCTCATTACATTCAGTGCCATGCGATTATCTCCTCTTAGATCTAGACTCTCTATGTATATAAATTTATCAATGTCATGGTCAACTTCACCCAGTGCAATATTCAAGATTGCTGAAGACTGCTTGTGACGACAATTTCTATTGTAAACAGGGATGAATGACACCAAGAGGAACTTGGAAAATGAACTGACGAAGGTAGGGAATATGGCCACGGAAAGGGATCTTTAAGTAAAGACCATCCATTGCATCCATTGCGGAGCAGCATGCCACTTGAGAGTTTCTGTTCTGAAAAAAAAAAAAAAGGGAGTCTCATATGACTGGAAAGCCGTTGGTTTAAAGAGATTTTAAAAAGATTTTTTTAAAGAAAAAATAAATAAACTCAGGATATTAGTTGTTGTATTCTTACATATGAAGAAAAGTAGAATGTAATGATGATTAAAATAATAGCAGTGATAAAAGTATTTTAACATAGAATCATCCCTTTTTAATCCAAGGCATTAGAATAAATTATTGACTTTTTATTTGTTCTTTTGTCCTGAATTTGCTCCCAAATTTTTGCAAAACAGAAAAGGGAACTAAAGGAAGTCATGAAAAAAAAATGAAATTATTCTTATTCTAAGGTGGATTTCATTTTATAAATTTGTATCAAATAATTTGTTTTTATATATAGACTCTTATTTCTTATCAGTATATATATATGCAAGATGTTATTGTTTCTATTTAGACCATTAATTTTCCCTTATTCATGTAATAAAAATAAATATTTCCTCGAAGTGCCTTTCTTCATGGCATGAACGTAAAATTGAGGAATGATGTCCAAAAGTGAATGTGTGTCGCAGAGTCTAATCATTGTCTTCGCAAATCACCTACAATTGTAATATTCATGAATTTCATGTTTCTGACTTTTATGGTAACCTTCTCTTTTGAAAAGAGGAAAAAACTTTATTTTGTTGTCAAAGTCTTGTCAGCAACACAGTCTCGTAACCATCATCTTAGTCATCATTTTTAAAAAGGAGAAAACGACTTATTTATTTTGTTGTCAAAGTCTTGTCGGTATCGTCATCAGTAAAAATTGTCATCTTTTTTTATTGTCATCATTTTTGTTCTCATCCAAACGCAATTGTCGTACAGTAAAACGTCCTCTGGCAGAATACTGTCTTGTGATTAGAATACGGTCATGAAATTTAAAAGAAGAGAGAAGCAGAATGCAGAATAAATATTATTTTGTCAAATTTTAAATGAATATGGTGTACTGTGTACATTCTTTGAGGACCATTTATGTCAGCATGGGCACGATTGTGGGAGAGGGGGAGTTGTCCCAGGGACAAAGCTGCACGTATACCACAAAGTTAACTGCAACTAGATGCCACAGTCTGCGTAAAGGTCAATACGAAAAAAGAACAATGAAAAAAAATATTTCTAACAAACAAATCAAAGTTTATGAAAGTCTTCACTCACAAAACAAAATGAAACAAGGCAGTGAATTCCCTGTCCACTTCTGTCCTCAGAGAACATGTCCCAGTAACCATAAACTGTCCTCAGAGAACATGTCCCAGTAACCATAACAATGACGAAGACAAGAACAAATATTACAATAAAAAATTAATTACCAAGCTAAGGTTCAGTTGGTAGAGTGTCTTCTGCTGGCTAAGTCATCTGATGTGGCAGCTTTGGCTGTTTTCCTTGTTAACCTTGTGATGAAACTCGACCAATTTCTTCTGTTCTAAGCGCAATTGGTTTGACAATGAAATGTTTGAGATACCAGAAGGAAGTGAAGAAGAAACTTTTATGTTATTTTCCAATAGAAATTAGACTCAAGTCACTATCAGTGCAGATCATCACCATCATCATCATCATCATCATCATCCTCATCATCATCAGCATCATCATCATCATCATCCTCATCATCGATGTCATCATGATTCGGTGCCTTCCATCGTAACATTGAAGACCGTTCTCATTTCACCCTCGGTTTCCTTCCTTACTTTCCTGCTGCTCCAACAAAAGCCTTTCAATTTTTCTTCATATTATATGATACTGCTAAACAAATTGCGACCTTGAACTTATATTACCATGTCTTCCTCATGTTTGCTTTGTCCCCTCCGATTCTCAATTGGCCATCAATCAAATTATGCTTCCCATTTCCAACCCCTCTCCCTCTTCTTTCCCCTCGACCAAAATGGATTGCGTGTCATAATCTTGACTTTGTCTTATTATAAAAATGATGCTTCTGTATTGTCTTTGATCGAAGGCAGCTACAGTAGTTTTCCTTGTACAGTCTGACACGCATTCCTTTTCCTAATCTCTCTGTCCCAGCATGGACGAGGAATGTGTGTTGGATTTCAGATCTTTGGGCCCATCAAATGACTTGTCAAAGTGGGTTGCAAGAGCCACGTCATCCTTGCTTCCAATTTCTCCTTCATATAATGATTGTGGATTGTCAGCACTTTGCCTACGTGTATTCATACATGAGAATATGCTCATAACAGTACTTATGCTGTGAGATCCTCTGCCTTGCAGCAATTTGTTCAGCCAGGCAAAACGATGAAATTAGTCCTTTTTATGATAAATTTCAGCCTTCAATTTTTTTCTCCTTAACTAACCAAGTATGACACTTGAATAAAAAAATGAATTATAACTTATTTCTTAATCAAACATTTGTAATTTCCAACAAAATCAATTAATATCTCATTTTCTTACTTGAAATGATAAAACTCAAAGTGGCTCTACGCTCACTTTCATGAATATATATATTAAAACATTAAACCGAAACAAAGCAAGTACATTTACATCGAAAGAAACAAGTCAAACTAAGTCTAATTGATTCGTTATGAGGAGAAGTAATGAGAATAACATAGAGATTGAATCATTAACACTTGTACCACTTAGCTCATTAGACTTAATAGACAATAAACTAAAACGTTTGATTTTTGGTTTTTCTTTTGGTTAAAAATCAATATTTCCATCTTGCGCTAGATCCTGATTTTAATTACAGATTTTTTTTTTTGAGTCCTCAACATCTCCTTCAAACGCATTTAAACTTACAAATTCCAAATTTAATACAGAGGTAATATCATGTTCCATAATACAATTACGATGTTGGTTGCTCTATAGACATAACTGCAATTGTCAGCGTTGATGCTTTGTATGAAGGAAAAATGATTTGTGACTTTTCAATTATCAAGGTTGAAAGGTTGCTTTCACAGTGGTGTCAAAATGTAAATGTAGTAGTGATCATATGTTTACTTTTGAAGTTTGTCATCAAAGTCTTTGAATTCACTTTGACTCGGTGCGTCATGAAAATCATACGGTGATTTTACATAGTAGAGGCTGTATTACATTTACCGATGTGAATGTGTAACTTAAAAAGAAATGTTTTTTTCTTGTTTTGTGAGGGTGTGGTCTGGTTTGAAGTATTGTTAAGAAAAAGTAATTTTGGTTTTCATTTTGTTAAGAAAAAGTAATTTTGATTTTCATTTTGTTAAGAAAAAGTAATTTTGATTTTCATTTTGTTAAGAAATAGTAATTTTGATTTTCATTTTGTTAAGAAAAAGTAATTTTGATTTTCATCTTGTCCAACATGCTCCTTGTTTAAAAAAAAAATAAAAAAAATTTAAGTTATACACTATTGAACATAAGAAATGAAGGGATGTCTTTGCCCTTTAATCAAACGTACCTCTCTGTTATCTATTTATTCATCCTCCTAGATTTACTTCCCCTTATTGGTCAATTGTCGATGAAGCAGTCCACAAGCATCAATCTATCAGTTTTTCAGTCAAACAAATCCTGTAAGCCATCAATGTATCGCTGATACCTGTGAAAGTAATACGTATATCAATGATTTCAAGACCAATGCATCTTTCACCATACCATCACAGTTAACATACATAATAATATGACATGATATGCTATATGATATGAGAGTTCAGGGTGTCAAGATTTGCTTGTTTATTTATTCCAAGGTATTGGCTTTGATGACATAAACAGCGCCTTTTCTTCATAGCTTTAATATATCACATCTACCAGTATATGTCATTAGCTCTGTCATCAGCTTTATAGGTGTTTTTTTTTTTTAATTTGTCGCAATGTATTTGATTCTGTCCCTTGTTTTAAATGTTGTCAATGGCGGCTCATAATGATGCATAGGGTGGGCAAGAGACACACTAGTGTTTCTATTCCTGTCTAGTGTTTCTAAACCTGTCTAGTGTTTCTATACCTGTCTAGTGTTTCTATACCTGTCTAGTGTTTCTTTTCCTGTCTGGAACTACCTTTTGGAGGCACAGTGGCTTAGTGGACAGAGTGTTGGGCTTGAGACCCAAGGGGTCTTGGGTTCGATTCCTCCAGCGACAATTGTGTTTTTTTTCCTTAAGCAAGAAAATTTTCTCCAATTGCTTCACCCTACCCAGCTCCCTACCTGGCAATAGGCTGGTAAATGTTGCGCCCAATAGGCTGCACTTTACTGTATGCTCCCCGGGGGGCATGCCTGCTGGGGGAATAAATGTATTTTAAAGCGCTTTAAGGCTTCGACGGAAAGCGCTCTGTAAATGCAATATTTATTTATTTATATTTTTTTTTATTCTGTGATGTCATTCGTTCACAAGGTAGATGATTAATTTAAAATCATTACAATTGATGGTTGAAATCCCCACATGTCATTCATTCAGTTGTCTTAGTGATAAGGTCAAGGACGGCCAAAGGCTTTAACCCTATTAGCACCACCAGTGTTTTTCAGCCAAAAGGCAGATCCGATATATCAAATCATTGGTGCTAAAAGGGTTAATAATGTTGTAGTATAGGAATTTTATTATTTATCTCATTCTTTGCCAATCCCCGTTGATATCAACATGAGCACGGTTTGAGTCTTTGACCACAACGTGCCTGATTTATGGCCAAATTATTGCCAGAGTCAAATCAAACTCACGCCCACACAAATCAGATTACGGTACCGTACACAAATAGTTAATAGATTTGCCGATCCAAACCAATTTGTCATGAGCTGCCACTGAAATTCTTTCATTCACCTTTACCTAATTTATGTTCATGTCACATGACTGGTTGAAAACTATCTGATATCAAGCAGGTGAAATTCTTTCATTCACCTTTACCTAATTTATGTCATGTCACATGACTGGTTGAAAACTATCTGATATCAAGCAGGTGAAATTCTTTCATTCTATTTTACCTGATTTATGTTATGTCATGTCACATGACTGATTGAAAACTATCTGATATCAAGCAGGTGAAATTTATCGCTATGTATTTTGCCCTAGGCTTCCACAAAAACAAGGCAGCGCCACCGAAAGAATCAGCCTCTATCATTGTAACATCGTTGCAATGGAAAATAATCTCAAACCATAAAATTTTACTTTCCATGACAACACATTATAAAGATAGAGGCTGATTCTTTCGATGGCACTGCCTTGTATTTTTGAAAGCCTAGATTTTGTTCCATTCTGTTTATTTTTGTGTCGTTAATGTTTTTGTATTTGGCTGTTGGAAAACAGCTGGCATCAAGCATGTGAAATGCAGATGTGTTTTCTATGACTCTCTAGACTAATATGAAGGATAAAAAGAAAGATTGCGCATTTCATAGCAAGAGTAAGTCTTCTATCCCCATTTTTCTCTCAACTATCTGCTCTACTTTTTTGTTTGTTTGTTTTTATAATCATTCATTTCCTATCATCACTGTTGCTTTCAAGTGCTATGTATCATAAAATTTTTATGTAAATAAAGTTTATACTTCCAATTTTCTGTGTTTGTGAGTATTTTAAAAATTTTTCTTTGTTGCTATTTAGTTGCCTACATGGTTAACCCTTTTACCACTGCAAGTTGAAATATCGGCGTTAGCTCGATCCCAATATATGGGCTAATTGTAGTCGGTATTAAACAGTATTATGTCGATGTAAGAAGTTGGATTATGCTCATGCCGTTTTATGGCTTATTATTTGTAGTGTTCAAAGAGTTAAATCGTGCTCATGCCATTGCATATATTTGTCTTACGATTTTATGTATTTGTACAAGTCTTGTTTCTCTCCTTGAATTTGGAAAGGCTTCTAATTAAGTTGAATGAGGGCATGGTTTGTAATGTGGCCTTTATCTTTTCATCAGCAGTTTGTGACCAATCTTGTTGACCTTCTTTGAACTTTCTGTATTTTTGCCGTTTGCTCTTGTGCGTACGGGTCTCAGACAGTACGGCCAGTATGTGCCAATTCAAGCTTTGATCTTACAAGCCAAGTGTACCTTAATCCTGTACCTTAATCCTGTACCTTAATACTGTACCTTAATCCTGTACCTTAATCCTGTACCTTAATACTGTACCTTAATCCTGTACCTTAACCCTGTACCTTAATCCTGTACCTTAACCCTGTACCTTAATACTGTGCCTTAACACTGTAACTTAATACTGTACCTTAACCCGATGTATCAGCATGATCATGATACGTTTATCAAGGATACATGCTACGCAACTTTTGTAAGACCAGTCTTAGAATAAATATGGAGGAGGTTACGCGATCCAGATTGTCATAACCAAATACATGTCGTACTTGTAGATGTGTTAGAAAAAGTACAAAAAATAAAAAAATTGCAGGCAGATTTCTAACAAAACAACTATAACTATACAACGGGTTACACAAAATAAACGTGGATGATTTACAGTGGATACCCCTCAACGAACAAAGAGCAAGAGATAATTAAGAATTCTTTTCAAATCTATCATTGGGCAAGCAATATTACCACTAGAGGAATTCAATATGGAAAAAGTCACACAAGATCTGGTGCTCAAACATTTACACTACCTTCATCAAATGTAGATTCATATTCATATTTCCCGATACATTCATATTGTACGACAAACTCGTAAAACAAACTCCATACCAATGTTAGGTACAGTAAAGATACAGAAGTTTTCAAACAGAAACTTAAATGTACAACACTAATTTCAAAATACTAAAATAATAGAGTACTTTAAGGCGCGTTAACAAGAAAGACGAAGACGAAGACTAAACTGACCAGCCGGCTGACGGACTGCAGGTAGTTGCTTACGCGCTTATAACAATTGCTAACCGGAAACAATTTTTGTCTGGCATTGTGGGTATAGATGGGCGTGCTGCAGACGTCGTCATGTCAATTAAAGTTTAGTCCCGTGTTTGATTCAGACCTTTGATAGGTGTTGTGTTAGTGGGACACTCATCCTGCGCCATCGACATTGTGTGGTAGGGTGGCGAGTTCCTTTCCCCGTCGCTCTACTTTCGCTTTCTCTAAAGAGAACCACCTTCCCATTACTGCCTGGTGGACAGAGCGGAGGCACGGCTGGGGATCGAACTCGGGACCTTCTGCTTGAGAGGCGAACGCACTAACTGTTGCGCCACTCCTGCCGCTATTGGTCGACCTAAGCTTTTAATTTTCAATTCAGAACAGAGCATTCAGAAACAAACTCCAGACTGAACAGATTCAACCCTGTCCGCGAATCATCATTGCGGAAACTGTAGAGACCCATACAAAGTCACCGAACACGTATTATTGTTAGATTGCCCAACGCTCAGTAGACAAAGAAGAGAATTTCTTTCCCCATATCCAACTATAAGAAAAGAAACGCCCTCTATGGGCCACAGAAGCAGCTCCAAAAGACAATCACTTTCATTCGTCTGGCATTGGCTGTGAGTGAATTACACGTGGTGAAAACTCGACGACATGGAATTGTACCAACAACCCAACCAACCAACCAACCAGCCAAGCAACCAACCAACCAACCAGCCAAGCAACCAACCAACCAGCCAAGCAACCAACCGTATTGGAAGCAAAAAGCGAATATCAACGTATTAAGAGTGGCAAGAACCTTTTGACATACAATGAAATCCACACGGGAGATGGACAATGACTAACCAGCTGACGATCTGCGGTATCTGAAAACGTGCTAAAGTAGTATACACAACAGGGGTTCTGGCACACCCTGGCACACGGGCACATGTTCCGGTAGAAACATAATTAGCAAAAGTCTTTCTACCCCGCCCGTGGTTCCGGTAGAAACAAAATAGGCAAAAAGTCTTTCTACCCCGCCCGAGGTTTTGGTAGAAACAAAATTAGCAAAAATACTTTTGCTAATTATGTTTCTACCGGAACATGTGCATTTGTGCCAGGGTGTGCCAGAACCCCTGTTGTGTATACTACTTGCTAATAATAATGACGGCAAACAACAAACAAGAACTACGCTGTAGCACATACAATAATATGAACATTGAAAGAAACTTCATGACTTCACTAACCCATGACTAGCCAGCTGACGGTCACCAAGTAGCTGCACGTAAAAATAACATTAAGACAAAGACTAAGCCTGACACGAGTCGATCCTGAGCCACCCAGCCACCCGCCACCCCTCATGTGTGTTTAGACCGATGCCTCGACTTTTTTTATACCAACATCCGTGGCGTTGTCATTGGGCGTGGCAGTGGGGGAGTGACGCCAAGCACCGATTCCCCTTTTGCCTCTAGCCACAGGCTACTGACAGGCTTGATTGGCTGGTAGTGGAAGGCCTAGCCTCGTTCACCTTTTCATTCAGACTTCTCACGGGAATATCTAGACCTGTCGTTGATTTCAATATTCACGCATCATCACGATCACAATCAATTCAAGATTACAATAATGCAAATCCCCAAGCTATATCCACGCGGTACCATCAAGTAGGGTAACAAGATTTGATTAGATTACAAGATTTGATTAGATTACATGATTTGATTAGATTACAAGAATTGATTAGATCCATCTGCTTTTCCTTTAGAAAGGGGATCAAGGTGGTGGTGGTGAAAGGGGGGGGGATAATTGCTAATAGCGGATAATTGCATCCATTGTAATTGTAATTAGGCTCAACATCGGAAGCCATAGTCTGCCAGAACTAAGATAAGCAGATGAAACTGTCCTCGCCTCGACAACCCCAGAAGGCCCAGAAAAGCTTATTATGTCGGTAAAAAACAACAGCGAGGACATAAAAAAAAACAAAAAAAAAAGCCAAAAAAAAACAAAAAAACCCAACCCGAAAACATTGATGAGTTCCAATGTCTTGGCACAATAATAACTCATAATGGAAACATCTTGAGAGAAATCAAACGACGATGTTCAATAAAAAAAAAAAAATCCAAAAAACTGGAGAAAATGAAAAAAAAAATATGGCAAGGAACATCCAAAACCACCAGGCAGGATCTATCGTGTCAGATCTGGTTCATAGTGGTAATGTGACTAGGCCTACACGTGCATTAGTTAATACGATCTAAATACACGTGCAATGTATTGGTAACGCAACTACATGTATTGGTAAACTACTATCTACACGTGACCCCCCTTAGCTTTTGTCTTTATAAAAATAAAAAAAAAAAATTAAAAAATTCCACTCTATTCATCCCCGAAAGGAAATTTGTCTTTTGATTTTTTACCGAAAACCGAGCGTCAGCCGCAGAGCAGCGCCGCAAACGGAGGCAAGTAGTG
>JBCHJU010441882.1:0-13340 GCA_039654505.1 Plocamopherus imperialis
GTTTGTTTCTGTTTTTTGTTGTTGTTTTAGGGGGGGGGGGGAGAGATGTCTCGTTTTGTATTGTGCTCATTCAGTACTTTTCTTTCTTTCTTCTGTGTGTGTGTGTGTTTGTGTGTGTAGGGGGTGGCTTTGTGCGTTGTTGGCGTGAGACTAATTTCATAGCGTTCTAATTTTTCACTGTCTAGGCTGATAGGTCTGGTCAAGGTATGACTTGCCGGAAGTTTTGGTATTTGTCTATTCTGTACCTTGAGTTTGGCTGCGCAAAATTTCGGCAGAAATTTTTCAGTTATTTTTTATAAAAGTCATGTGGCATCCCTGCAACCAAGAGTGACCTTTTCTCAGTTTCATGTGTTCCTCATATCATGGATTCCTTGTCCTAAGCTCTCTGTCCCATCAATCAATACGTGTTGGACTATATTTATGGTTGGCTTCATGCTGGTCACTTTATACAAACTTCTACATCTGCAAAAAGCTGATACTTCCGTATTCCTGAAGACTCCTCAGCATTTCACAAAAGCCATGATTTTTCCTTCCATCATGTTCATTCCATAGCCTCATTTGGGAATGACAAATATAAATTTTAGTCCTCCAAGGGGTGATTTTACTTCGTTTTTTAGACCTTTGATTAACACTCCCTAGCCATGGCATTGGAAAGCTTTTTCTACTTTGAACCAAAATCAATGTGTTTTGAAAATGTATAATTCGAATTCTACGATCATACTGCTACTTTTCTGGACTTTTTCACGTTTTTGTTTTCTAATCTTCAGGGATTTGGTGCTGGGAATTTCCAGTCGCTTTTTGAGGCCATAGAAGCAGACCAGGCAGACAGGGGAAACTTGTAAACGTTGACGGCATTCCTCACTCCAGGACAAGTTTGCTTTATTCAACAAACAAACAAACAATAAATAAATATTAAAAATGAGAAAAAGTGGAAATAATTTTTAGATTGATGATTTAATGTAGTAGAGGTTGTTTCGATATTGGGTGTTGTGCCTAACGTAAAGTTAGTTTCAATGTTTTCTGTGAATGTAACCCTAGCATTCCACTGCAATCTCAAGGCAAGCTTTTGACTCTGAGGTCCACTTGAACAAGGACCAGAAAATTTGGAAGATTTGTTGGATTGATTCAAAATCACATATCAATATCATATTTAACATGTATGTGTTCAATAATTCCATTAAAATTCTCTTTGTGTCATATATAATTTAATTGATTAACTGAAAAGGAAAAGAATCTTTTATCTATTTTTGCTGAGAATGTTGAACAATTTGTAGATATTTTACACTAATCATAACCTATGCATGATTTCAAGCTATCTTGCCAAAAAATGAATTATAAAATAATTTATAGCACTTCATTTGTCACGCATCCAGACGGTTTGTTGCAAAAGGTACATCGGGCATTTTGAGTTGTCTCTTATCCTAACAACCTGCAGACCTCCAGTGCTCATATTGCCATGCTTTTTGTTATTGATAGTATTTTTCACCATGATAAAGATGTAAAGGATGTGAAATGTTAAAACGATTCTTTTGAACAAAATCCACCTTAAAATCATCTATATTACATTTTGTTTGCATTGCAATTGACACTTTCTTATTATCATTATTTAGCCAGAAATTAGATTTCTAAAGCTGACAATATCCAATTTCAGTATCTGAACGTAGCTTGAATATAAATACATGTAGTTCAAGAAACTGTACGTGAGAAAACAAATTGCTTTGAAACTTAAAAGTACCGGTACATCTTCAAATTAAGGATGCAATATGAAAAGCTATACTACCCTTTGCCCCAAACCGTCACATTTATGAAAATACCATTGTGTGGTATCGTTTCATTTTTATGGGAGGGCAGTATTTTGCTGTTGTGATATGGAAGTAAAATAATATATATGATATATGATTTTGACAGATTAAATTAATTATTTTGCCATTCACGTTCAGTGTTGATTTACAGTAATGAAAGTAAAAGTCTGTTATGTTTGCCCGCAGTGATGCTGATACAATGAAACAATATTACATGAACTGATTTACTTTACTCTTTCCTTTAATTATAAACCCGGGGGATTCAAGTTTTACATTATTTTATCAAAATTTATACTTTCTAGTTACAATAAAACCAGTAAGAAATGCTTGTGAAACATTTGTAAATGCAATACTATTGTTTTAATATGTTGCAGTTGTCAAACAGGTCTGAGACACAAATAAAAAAACCCGTCATGTTCATTCCTCTGAAAATTTTCACATTTTTTATTTTGTTTCGGTCTTTTTTTTTTTTTTTTGACATTGATCCAGCTACAGTATTAAATATGGTGTTTGTAAATTTGTGTGCAATTAATTCAAGGAATGTAATTTAATCAGAACAAGACCTCAGTATAGAAGGATTATGTTTGTCCGTTTTCAGTTCACTGTTAAAAGTCACCAACTAATCTTCAAACATTTTCTTTTTCATTTCTGTAATGGTTGAACTAAATGCTGACAGTATAACTATTAGCACAATGAATTAGATCTGACACATTAGATGTAGACAATTGCAATAGGATCCAATGAGAACAATTACATATTACATAGCAGGGAGAATTTCATGAGCAAGAAAAAAAAAAGAAAGAAAAGAAAGCTGTCTAGTGGCATTGAGATACAGCCACTATGACACAACGGCCAGTGCCATTGGCCTTAGGATCAATTCTCTTTGATTCACTCATCTCCTTTCTTTATGAAATTATTCTCTACTTTGTATATTTGTAACTATTCTCATAGGGGCTCATCGAAATTGTTTAGATTAAAATTTAATCTTTTATTATATAAATCGTCCACTTTTCTCAAGCTTATTTCCCTTACAATTATTACCTGTGATTAATTGACGATTTGCATTGTTTGGAGATACACTGATTATCCCCCTGGATTCTGTCTGAGTATATGGGACTTGGACATATTGTGCTTATTTTCTGCCTCTGTCCATTTTAGGAAAGTCCAGTTTTGTGGGACTTTAAATCCCCTTTGGATCTTCATATAAATATAACTTTTCTGAAAGAGAAGTACATGTAACAATACCTAGTTTGAGGGCACTCGACTTTTATTCACCTTTAATTGCATGAGCACAAATATCTCTATGTTACTGCTAATTTTTGTATGGTCAATCCATGAGTACATGTATATTACAGTTTTTAGTTTTATTACGCTGTATTTGATCTGGTTAATTTTGATTTTGATGACGGCTTATGGCATTTGCAAGAAATTTTAATGATCTGGGCCATGGGGCTTCAAATGACATTTGTGGGAGATTTGATTGCCTGTAGTTTAAATCTTGACTTTTTTGAGAGCTCTTAGAAGTTTCGTATTCTGTATCTCACTTGTGGCAGATCTGATTTCAATTTTGATTATTATGATTTACTATACTTCTGAAGAAATTTGAAGTAGACTCAATATCAATGTAATATGTGAATTTTTTTTTTTTTTTTTTTTTTTGTCTTCACACTATCACATTAGTGTTAAACACTAAAGACAGATCATTACTGTCAGTAACATAATGTTTGATTTGTATGATTTCAATTGTAACTGTAACATTTGTGTTGTAGATTTTTAGCTTGAGGATCAATTTATTTTGACATTTCCAAATTTGCAATATTAATTTAATGTGCATTCACATTGCGAAAATATATATTGTTCCCTTTGATTTTTACGTCTGAGAAATGAATCAATTTTAATTTTACTTGTGTAATGATACAGATCTGTTCTATTTTGTTGCTGTATTTAATGATTTATTTGAATATATTTCAAAGAGAAATCCAAGTCTAATCAAAGCAATCAGTGGTTTTAGAAGTTTTTGTTTCTATTGTATGTGCGTATACATGTAGGCTATACCTGTGTTTGAGTTTGCATGTCAGAAATAATGGAGTACTGCACTGATCATTTGATATGTACAGGTAGTAAAAAAAATAGTTCGGTATGAGAAATCCTTCTACAATTTATAATTTTCAATCAAACTTAGTGAACTTCTCATGAAGTGAAGTGCATTCACAAAAGAACTTGTTTGACTTAAGACAGAATATTATACAATCATGTAATTTTTCTCCAATTTGCAACCAATTTGAATTCATAACAAAGGAATTACCTTTAGAAAAGTCTAGAATACAGACAAAGGTTTAAAAACACGAGTGAAAAGGAAGGAAGAAGAGCTGCCAATAAAATCCATTGCCAAAGAGTGATTGAACACAAATTGTATCACCAAGTGTCTCCACATGAAAGGTGGACACATCGAGCACCTGCTATTTTAACTAAATTATTGCAACTCCATCTCAGAACACTTTGATTCAAATCCACAGGACTAAAAGAAATGGTATTTTCATCTCCAATCTATTTATGTTGTGGACAAACATTGAATCAGTATTTGAATACTGGCTGAAATTAAATTATGCAGGAGTTTTTTATTTGAATTTCTTGTTCATTTACGATTTTAGCATGCTTTTTTAGAAGTAAATGGCTTTGTTGCAAAATTGTCAGATTTTGTTTGGACTGGGCTCAAACAAATTCCTTTTAGACGCGTTTATTCATTGTGAAATTGTGTCACTCCGTAAATTGTATTTACTTACTATTGAATATTCCTATATAGCACTTGTTTTTGGGTCATCCTGTATTTAGATTCAAGTTTTAATCGTGGCAGCTAAGCGTAAATGAGACAACGACAACAAATTTTACATGAACATTCCCTTTGTACTGAGGAGATAAAGTAAGTAAGGAGATAAAGGAAAACACAAAATAGTCACATTTTTCTAACAATTTAACAAAACAAAAAACATTAAAATTAAAGACATCAAATATCAACACTGAAAAGAGGTTGGTTAAAAGATTCATTTTATTGCAATATCCTTCCATTTAATGTCATCATACACACAGATCTCGTAATATTCAAATTGTACATTTTCTCCCTGTGTTTGTCTCTGGGGCTAAGACAAGGACAAGTAAGAGAGGGAGATCAAGCTCAAAACTAAAAATTAACACACTGCACATGTATACAAAATATTATTTCATGCAGATATTACAGGAAAATTGTCAAATCAGGGAATTTGTCAAAATCCTAAAAAAAAATTTTTTAAATCACGAAATTTTATTAGTTTCCTAAATGTGCAGGCACACTGTATCCTATTTCAGTTTTGCTTTCTCATATTGACCCTGATGAACTCGCTGCACCTAAACTGTTTGATTGAAAATGTCCATATGTTTCAATGTTGGTGCTACAATGTATCCTCTTTCCGGTCCGTTTTGAATACAAGGTTTTGTTCAACTTTTTGTTGAGTCGGATGCACTAAGGGAAACTTTAATATATTTCATTTTCAATTCGGCAGATAGGAGTGTCACCACAGTACTGTTTCGTGTGCTTCATAGTTTCTACAATTTCAAGATGGAAGCACTCACTGCAGTGGTTGAAAAATGAAATGCATTGTATGACAAAATAGAAAATAATTACTCTAACCGAATATATGTAAAGCAAGCAGTGAAAGGAGATTAATGATGAGTTGGGCATTGATTCATCACCAAGAATTGTTTCTATCAGATGATGATATTCGCCATAAACTTTCCTTTGTTTGAACAGCGGGTGTACGGTACCCAGTAATGTCTTTTCCTGTATCGCTTTCTTTTTAACCAGAGCAACAAAAGCAGTTGAATTTGCAGCCTCTCCATCGTTCAATTAATTATAACCATGATATCCTTACCGTACTGCTGACCTCCCCTTGCCGTGCCTGAAGCAAACCTGATATGAAAAGTGCAACATCTGTCTTACTTTCGACGCAGCTTTTTATCTGAGATGTAAAAGGCCGAAACTGAAATTGACATAGGATCTAATGTGTCTGCACCTTAAACGTTAAATAATTTTCCTGTAACATAATGCTGGTATTGTTTATATGATTTGAAGCGGTCATTGAGTAAATGCGAGCTGTGTTATCACAAAAGCTTTCTAAACCATAGAGATTTTACCTGGTCAATCCAAACTGTCATATTCTTGGAATAGGTCTACTGATGTCACTAAACTCTCCATCATAGGAGATCTGTTAATCAGTCTTTTAAGTCATCCATTTCAGACTAATATGAATTCAACCACACTTCCACTCAAAATAAAAAATTAAATCGTATATTCATTTTCACAATTTGTAGAATCACAAACAAATTATTTACACAAAGACTGATTCAGCAATTGTCATTTTTTAACAAAGTGATTGATTGGCATGTCTAGTCTAATACAGTGCAACTTCTGGATAACGACATCGCCCGGGACCGGACAATTATCTCGTTATACGGGGGTGTCGCCATTCCGAGGCTTTCAAGATGGCGGAAAAAGGGGCGTGGTGAGACTTCTGTGAAATAATGATGCAATGCGCGGACCAGTGCGATAAGACATGTCCCAAACACCTTAGAATGTGTCGTTATTTTGATAAGAGTAGTAAAAAGTGCTCAAATGCCACTTTCCCTGTCTCAATCACCTTTGAATGTGTCATTGTTTTGATAATTGTTACATCGCCACTTTCTCTCTGTCGTGTATCGCCACTGGTATTAGGCCTAGTGACCGGTATGAGTTCAGCTGTATTAAATAGCAAATGTATTACAACCGAACACCGGAGGTGAGGTGGGAAGATGGCAAAGCTAGTATGCCAATTGTCAGTTGTGAGAGAGTGTGGTTGCCCTCATAACGGCCTTTTAGATGTGTGTGTTGGAGGAGGAGGGGGGGGGGTTAGCCATAGAATGATGTTGTTCCAGATTTCTCTAGCTCAAGCTATATTTTTTTGTATCAAGTGTTGGTGTCAATTGCCAATTATCCCTAGATCGATGACACCAAGCAGAGGTTTCACTAAAATTTATGCCGATTATTTCGAGGTTTTTATTACTAGTAAAATATGTAACAAAAAAATTGGGACCAGAGATCAATGTCGCTATCCAGGGTTGTCGTTATTCATGTGTCCTTACCCGGAAGTTGCATTGTATCTAGCTTCAATAGGACAAAAAACTTAAAGCTTTTGTCCTCTCTGCATCACATTCTTCAATAGGATGTAACTAAAATAATTGTGTTCCATGCTTTGGAGATAATTTTTCATCATCAGTATCATTATTACTCTTAACATTTTATCATTCAGTCATTTGTACATATAATCCCAGTGGAAGAAACTCTCTCCCCATAAAACAAAACCCCAAAACAACCCACACACACACCCCAAACCAACCTAAAACAAAACAAACTCAGCTAAAATGTTATAATCTTGCATTAAGTTCACTCATTCACTCAAAAAATGCAACAAATTCATTTGAATCACAGTTGCATCCAACTCTCTTCTTTGCTGCTAAAGTACATTTGTCATAACTTAATAGAGACGAAATACTACTTATTTACATCTGCAATGACTTAATAAGGGTGAAATGATGCCATGTATATAGCTGCATGTTAATTTATGATTCTCCACTGCCAGATCTTGAAAGAAAATTGATTTGGGCCTTGGTAAAAATGAAAATACAAGGCTGGTCTCAATCATCAATGATCTCAATGTATTCATGAAGACACCCAACATACAAGAATTTGAACAACTTGAAGAAGAGAAAGACAGTAAAGATGACAGAAGCCTGAAAGGAAAAACGTACATAGCAAAGAAAACAGAACTGTAAGGAGGACAAGACTAAAAATATAAGGGAATGAATGAAAGTGACTATAGGGACGGGACAAGAGATGTAGGGGGATGAATGAAAGTGACAATAAGAATAAGGACAAGACAAGAGATGTAGGAGGATGAACGAAAGTGACAATAAGAATAAGGAGAAGACAAGAGATGTAGGGGGATGGATGAAAGTGACAATAAGAATAAGGACAAGACACTAGATGTAGGAGGATGAACGAAAGTGATAATGATAAGGCTAGGCCTAGTGGAATTTTCAGTTACTTATCAGTGAGACGGGGGAAAAATTGCTTGCATAGCTTGAGCAGCAGGCAAATAGTTTGAGGAATCTGTGAAAAGGTTCGACTAATTTATGAAAACAATGTAAACAAAATACAGGAAATCATTTGGGAACTTACAGGTCGGGGAATCTTATGGGTTCAAAGAATGCATACTACACTGTAGGCTATATGAAAACTAAAAATTTCAAGGGACACCTTAAATCACATTTACATACATGTGTATATAAACAAATTTCTTTATACAAGTGCCATTCATAAAACAAATGTAATTCAGAGACAATAATTAAGGGGAAGTCATTTCAAATAAGTTTCAAAATAAAATCCAAATCCTCCAGAATGCATTCTTACAACACTACAGACAAGAGAGACATGATAAAAACTGGAACTTAAAGTACAACCAGACTTGAACTGCAATTGTAGTATTTGAAGCTCTACAAACATAAAACAGTGACTAACGGACAAACATCTTCAAGCCTCTCACAAATCTACCAGAGTCCTTTCTATATTGCATGACACATGCTGTTCCAATGGCCATGCCAATACGCCAACCCCTATGCTCAGGGAACTTTTTGTTGACAAGTTTCACCATGCCTGTAGTCGGTGAAAATTGTTGTGGGCTTGATCATTCTATACCAGCTGCTTTTCATGTAGATACAATAAGACAAAAAGACTAATAGTCAGAGACAGAGAGAAGTAATACAACAAAAAACAACAACAAAGCAAAGGCAAAGATAAGTGATGGAGATTGTGCATACACAATATCACATAGCACTGTATTTCATATAGACCCTGCCTCAAGAGGATGAGATTTGTGAAAATTGTTTTTTTACATTTAACATAAGATAAACAGACTGCTGAATTTTAGAAAGAACTTGAGGTAACCACATACCTGTATACTTTCTTAAGTTTTCTTAAAAGCTGAAAAATGGAACCATAAATTATTTGCAAAATCATCCTTAAAATGCCAAAATAGATCTAAACAAGATGACTAAAACCATTGATTAAAAATACTCACCAAAGATTTTGAAAATCAAACCCAAACAGTAATATTAAAAGGACCATGTCACTTTAAAAATAAATAATCGTGAATAAACGAACAATAAAGATGACATGAATTTTACTAGGTCAGCCTAGATATAGGATGAGGTTAAAATAACACCTTTAAGAGCCAATGCAAATAAAATTAACGAAAGTTAGCGATGGTCATAGAATGGTCACTTTAAAAATGTACTACATAGAGATCTATATGAAATCATGCACCACCATTCTAAAAATTTTTAAGTCGGTAAAACTTTCATGAAAAGAAAAGAAGAAACTGGGATATGTAGGCTAATAAAGAAAACAGAAACTGAAAGGTTGATAAATACGATCCATCTTGACTTCCAGGGTGCTTCTAACTCCACGAAAAATAAAAGCACATATTGGGCACTGCATGATATTCTAGAAAAAAAAAAGTTCTAAAAATGAAAGCAAGAGGAAAATAGGCTGTCCTAAGGGTTAAAAATTTCAAGATATTAAAATTCTCGTAATAATAGTGAATGTTGATAATCATGAAAGCATAAAAGCGTGATTAGATATCTAATTTTGAGTAGATTTTATAACAAGCACTGAAGCATAAAAATTTGATTAAAAACGTTTAAAATACATTCAAGGAATACATTAGAGTCTTTTGAATAGTCCAGATCACACATGAATGAATATTTGGTGATAGCCTGCAGCACAGACTAGCTTGGAGCACTGGGCATGGTCCAGGGACGTTCTTTTTGCCTCATCTGAAGCAAAGATTCATATGCCTTCTTGGGAGGCATTAGAGCATCGTTAATACCGAATCGCTTCTTTTTCTTCATGCTTGCCATGTAGTTGTCATCATCGACGGGTTCAGAGTCCAAAGGTCTCCTCCTAGCATCGTGATAAGCGGCTGGATGGTAGGCAGATCTCTGCCGCTCATTGGCAGGATTTGCTTTGCTGGACTCAGCAATGGCGCTATCGTCCACTGAAAGGGTGTCTCTGTCATGGAAGAATCGACAGTTTTTACCCAGATGACATTTGCCCTTTTTGAACTTCCAACACATGGGTTGATGGGCCGGCTTTTTTGGAGCTGCCTCGGTAAGTTGCACATGCCGCTCTAAAATCTTGTTCTTTGCTTGTTCCTCCCTTTCAAAAGGATTGATGAACACTGAGGCACCAGTCAGAAGTGACGAAGCATCGTTAATACTGGGTAACCTCTGAGAAGTCATGGGATTGGGAAGTTTTGAAACTGTGGACGAAGTTTTCTCCCCTTTAGACTTGATTGTCGTAACACTGGAAGACTCATCATCTTCATCTTCTTGGTCGTCATCATCATTATCTGGTGCCATGAAGAAATTAGAGCTGGAATGTATAGGTTTCATGTTGGCATCACATGTTTCTTGTTTGATGTCAATGGCTTCTTGTTTGATATCAATGACTTCCTGTTTGATATCGGTGGCTTCCTGCTTGATATCGATGGTTTCCTGTTTGACATTTATAGCTTCTTGTTTGATGTCTGGAATTTCCTCTTTGGCTCTGTGGGTAGCAAAAGAAAAAAAACAAAAACATTTATAAATTTTGAAGTTAGCAATGACTTACTCCCCACTAAAACGGGAAAAAGACTGCAATAGATGTTGTCGACTTAAATCTCTTAAAAATAAACATACACATATAAAATCTAACTGTGAATTCAGACACTGTATAAAATGTTTTTCACCTATAAGAGGACTATGTAAAAAAGCTTCTGAAGTAGAGCTACATAATTACTCCCAAGTAACCTAAATGCTACAATATTGTGCTTTTTTACCTCTCTCCTACTACTACTACATTTTCTATTTTATAGTCAAAGTATTGTACAATCATTGCAATGGCTTGCAAATGATCAATTTGAGGTCTTTCTTTACAGTGACAAACATTGCAAGAAATTGGTGCTCATTTGAATATGAAGCGAGTGCATGTCTTGCTGAGAGGCGAGGCCCTGACCTACATCACCTTGTGTATTGTTCATGATCCACATTTCTCACATTGTTCATGATCCACATTTCTCACATTTGTTCACTTCACATGTAGAAGACCTTTCAAGATGGCCAACGGTGCAGCAGACGATATGACACACAGCTCATTTAATTTAATTAATCATTTCTGTTTCCTTGGACAAAGTCTTTATGGGTTCAGATTAGACGTAGATCTATGTAGTATCTCAGACTTGCCAACCAATGCAATATTGAAGTAGGGATATGCATGGGGTGACGACTGGGGAATGTTGCCCTCCCCCATGAAGCTGAGGCAAAATATCACCCCTATAGTAGGCTAGATTAGGCTGCTTGATCGCACACGATAGAACTGCTATAGACCTAGCGAAAAAAAAATTTTTTTCCTTGAAATCCTTATTTCATATCTAGAGTAGACCTTTTCCCTACTTTTATCGGGAGATTTCAATTGTGGGCCGCAGATCACGAGACCAGGCCTAGGTTTCAAATCAGACACTCTGTGACAGAATGTGGCCTGTGATTATAAAAATATCTACTACAGGTCTATCAGTATCAGTAGAACACAGACGTTTTATAGTCAAATTTCAATCGGATCTCTAAGTGTGCCAACGCAAACCTCGCACATCATTTTTATTATATTTTTTATTTGAATGCAAAATAGGGACGGTTGGCAAGCCTGGAATCTAGGGGTCAGGGTTAGAATTTGTACTTTCAGCTGGGAGGTCTTTTTTAACTTTCATGGTTAAGTGGCCATTTTAAGCACATAGGCTTACATCACACATTACAGGCCTCGCATGGATGAGGTACATGCCTTAAGTCTTTTGCTTTTAATCCATTTATCTGGTGGGTCCGGTATCTATTCGCCTCGCCTAGCCTGAGCCAACGACCTATGCTAATGCCGGCCAAGTGAACAGGTGCCAAGCCCAACTGCTATCAATGAGTCCCGTATTTTGGCATTCTGTAGTTGCCGATAGTCTTCACTTATCTTAGCCAGCTGTAACCACTGTGACAGTCCAGCCAATGAGAATTAAGCTTTAATGCGTAATAAACATGAAAATCAAAACGATTTATATAAAGGGAAATCGTACATAATTTGTAGGTAGGTGTGTTTACATCAGGGCTTATATCACACACATAATTTTTGCAAATGTAGACACACATGTTTTGATGAATTAACATAATGGGAGATATTTGAATAGTAAATTTTTAAGCACTAATTATTGATTTAGATTTTGAAATTATTTCGATCTTGAGTTTGAGCCTACTATGAACCAGATTCCTATAATTATGTCAAGGCTAGCTATTGCCGCGGGCTAAGACTCGAACTAGCGTGGGCTCTGGCTTTTGTTCTCTTTTCATCAAAGTGATCTTAGATATATATCTAGATCTAGATGTCGGCCTTGCATTGCCTAAGGGTATTTATTTCATTCACAGAGAGCGCAAAAAAAAAAAAAACAACCCATCAATGATAAAAGCAAGGCGTGTGTATGTCAAATTTTAGTGGCACCCTTGTCCTATGTGAACGTAGGCTGGTATGGCAGGCAACAGCGGCCCCATACACTGTGAAACTAGGTCATTGGTTGATATCAGCGGGTGAGCCGCTGTTCATTGTTGGAACGGTTAATAAAAGCTTAAGATTTATTTGTATAATGACCATGACAGTGAACTGAATTGATTTCTAGATTCTAGAGCATTGACGCAATTTAGATCTAGATCAAGATGAGAATCCAGTCCAATCACTACAATTTATTCCAAATGCCCATGACACGGACCACCAGTGTGTAAAATGGGATCTAGCCCGAACCCTACCCAAAAGTATGGTTAGGGTCAGATCCCTCTTTTACATTTTATACACTTGAGGTCAGTGGCAGGGGCATTTGGAATAACCCCCATCAGATTTTTACCTCACTCACTCATCCCTTAACTTGCAAAGTCGGGGGACCTGAGGGCGGAAGAGAGTGACAGCTTTCGCCATGCCTGTCTATCGAGAGCTATTCTTTGGAGCCTGTCTGGTGTCATTTCGGTCCATTCTTTGATGTTGTTGGGCCAGATCTTTCTCTGCTGTCCTCTTTTTTCTGTTTTCTGCCTTTGACAGTTCCTAGGATTGTGGTTTTTAGTAGGCTGTCGTCCGGGCGTTATGTTCATGACACAAAATAGCTTCCTTCTTTTAACTGTGGAAAGGAGATGTTCTTGTGGTCCTGCGGCTTCTTCAATTTGTTTCCATACATTTAGGATGGTTTGTGTTCTTAAGCTATACGAAATTCTGAGGATTTTTCCGACACATTTCATTTCAATGGCTTGGATTTTCTTCTCATTGTTGGCAGTCAAAGTCCAAGCCTCACAACCATAGAGAAATATGGAGGTAACCAGGGATTTGTACAGCTTTACTTTGATTTTAAGGTCAATTTT
>JBCHJU010441993.1:0-13332 GCA_039654505.1 Plocamopherus imperialis
CTATGTTCCACTCCATCCTATGTGACAACATTCTGATCTACTCCATCCTATGTTCCACTCCATCCTATGTGACAACATTCTGATCTACTCCATCCTATGTTCCACTCCATCCTATGTGACAACATTCTGATCTACTCCATCCTATGTTCCACTCCATCCTATGTGACAACAATCTGATCCACTCTATACTATGTTCCACTCCATCCTATATGACAACATCCTGATCCACTCCATCCTATGTGACAACATTCTTATCCACTCCCATCCTATGTGACGATATTGTGATCCAATTCATCGTATGTTGCAACATTCTGATCCACTACATCCTATGTGAGAACATTCTATGTGACAACATTCTGATATAATCCATCCTATGTGACAACATTCTGATATAATCCATCCTATGTGACAACATTCTGATCTACACCATTCTTTGGGATCATTTTGGGAGCAACTTCATCCTATGTTGAGTCAGTCCGACCTTCTATATTACAATGTATGACCGTCTGCGCCATCATTATTTTCATTTGTCAAACAATGCAGCATTATGTCGCTATCCTACGCAAAGATTTTTTCAGTCACCACATGCTACTATTTCGCCATCTTGCTAATACCTCACAAACACCTGTGCACGTGCTGTTATTTCATCAACCCTCGCAAAGACCTTATTTTCATTTACTGCTACTTCATCATGCTTAGCAACAAAAACAAACAAAAAAACTTCTTTTTTCATGTGCTTCTACTTCATCAACCTTCGCAAAGACATTCTTTTCATGAGCTACAACTCCATCATGCTTCGGCGAAAACCTTGAGCAATCGTGTCCTACTACTTCACCAACCGTCACAGAAACGTTATTTTTAGCCATCGTGTGCTACTACTTCACAAAGATCTTTTCATGTGCTACAACGTCATCTTTGTTGACTTTACTACTTCAACGTCCGTCGCAAAAACGTTCTTTTCAATCAGCGTATGCTACCTCTTCACCATCCTTCACAAAGACCTTATGTTGAACCATCATGTTCTACTACTTCTCCATCCTTCACAAAGATCTTATGTTGAACCATCATGTTCTACTACTTCTCCATCCTTCGCAAAGACCTTATGTTGAACCATCATGTTCTACTACTTCACTATCCTTCACAAAGACCTTATGTTGAACCATCATGTTCTACTACTTCACCATCCTTCACAAAGACCTTATGTTGAACCATCATGTTCTACTACTTCTCCATCCTTCACAAAGACCTTATTTTGAACCATCATGTTCTACTACTTCTCCATCCTTCACAAAGACCTTATGTTGAACCATCATGTTCTACTACTTCTCCATCCTTCACAAAGATCTTATTTTGAACCATCATGTTCTACTACTTCTCCATCCTTCACAAAGACCTTATTTTGAACCATTAAGTTCTACTACTTCTCCATCCTTCACAAAGATCTTATGTTGAACCAGTTCTACTACTTCTCCATCCTTCGCAAAGACCTTATTTTGAACCATTAAGTTCTACTACTTTACCATCCTTCACAAAGACCTTATGTTGAACCAGTTCTACTACTTCTCCATCCTTCGCAAAGATCTTATGTTGAACCATTAAGTTCTACGACTTCACCATCCTTCGCAAAGATCTTATGTTGAACCATTAAGTTCTACTACTTCACCATCCTTCGCAAAGACCTAATTTTGAACCGTCAGGTTCTGCTGCTTCACCATCCTTCGCAAAAACTTTATTTTGAACCGTCATCTTCTACTACTGCTTCCCCCATCCTTCGCAAAGACCTTCGTTTCGACCAATGTGTGCTATTGCATCACCTATCTGCCTAACAACAACATAATTTTAACAACTTAATTTTTCAAACTGATCCACAATTATATTATCTCGTTTCATGACATCAATTTCTTCTTCTTCTCCTCCTCCTCCTCCTCCTCCTCCTCCTCCTTCTTCTTCTTCTTCTTCTTCTTCTTCTTCTTCTTCGTTCTCTGACATCAATTTCAATTGCATTGCTTTGACCATAAATATCGTTCAAACAATGGCTTTATGTATCTATTTATTCTATTTATTTTTATTATTCAGTATTTAATTTTTGTTCATTCTCCATGCCAGCATTATTCTGACGTATTCTCTGCATCCGCATTATTTTGAAGAATTCGGTGCATCGATATTTTATGAATCATTCTCTACATCGTCATTGTTCTGAACTACATGCATTCTTTGCGTCGACATAAGTATTGACCTTATTGTTCTTTGCATCAACATTTTACCCTTCCTATCCGTCGACATCATTCGGAACTATTCCACATTCCTAGTTGAAAGCCGATGGAAATAATTTGGACGCATCTTATGACGACATCGGGACATACTCAGCAAATAAATGACATGGGGCTTTGCTTTACAAGATTCGGCAAACACTTCAAAGGAAGACCATTAACAACACTGCCGACATTACTGAACACAGACCTGTTCTACCTATATTCTATCCAATTTATGCTCAAAGACCTTAAAGATGGTCATCACATGACAGAAAGCGCTAGAAAACCATGACATAGAGGATCGTAAAGTCTTCTTTTGTCTTTTCGGACTCAAAAGGCCTTAAAGCCAAGTAAGTCACTCCTTGTGTCGACATTTGCTCTGACCCATTCCGCTAGACAGAATTGCTCTGATCCATTCCCACAAAACAGTATTGCTCTGACCCATTCCGCAAAACAGTATTTGCTCTGATCCATTCCACAAGACAGAATTGCTCTGACCCATTCCACACGACAGAATGGCTCTGACCCATTCCACAAGACAGAATTGCTCTGACCCATTCCACCAGACAGAATAACTCTGAACCATTCCACAGGACAGCATTGCTCTGACACATTCCAGAAGACAGAATTGCTGTGACCCATTCCACAGGACAGCATTGCTCCGACACATTCCAGAAGACAGAATTGCTCTGACCCATTCCACAGGACAGCATTGCTCTGACCCATTCCCTAAGAACAAGAAAGCATTGCCCTGCTGACCTATTCTCAGCATCGATATTATTTTGAGCCACTCTGCCCATCGAGATCGTGCTGTTCCTTTCCGGGGGTCGAAACCATTTCTTATCAAAAGTAGCCTGTCAATTGACATCATCTTATATCGATATTGTTCTTACAGGTATGCATTGCTATTATTCCACACTTTAGCATGGAAGACATTATTTGGAACTATTTCAAGCGTCAACATTACCTCATTCCGAAACTTATTATTACTGCGAACGATATCTTGTATTCGCATTTGAATATTAATCTGGCCAATACTATGTTTTCACATTTCACTATACTTCTGACCATTACTATGTGGGTTTTTTTTTCCATTTCATTATTACTCCGAATGATATCATGCATTCCCATTTGAATATTACTCTGACCAATACTATGCTTTCACATTTCAATATTACTCGGACCGATGCCATGTATTCCCATTTCCATACTCTGACCGGTTTATTGCCATTTCAGTATTGCTCTGACCGATTCGATATAATGCTATTTCAGTATTGCTCTGACCGATTCAATATATTGCCATTTCAGTATTGCTCTGACCGATTCAATATATTGCTATTTCAGCATTGCTCTGACCGATTCAATATATTGCTATTTCAGTATTGCTTTGACCGATACAATATATTGCCTTTTCAATATTACTCTGACAGATTCTACATATATTGCTATTTCAATATTGCTCTGACCGATACCATGTATTGCCATTTCAGTATCGCCCTGACCGATACTATGTATTGCCATCTCAATATTACTGTGGCCCAATCCATGTATTCTTTTCCAATATTACTCTGGCCGAGACCATGTAATCTTCTTTCAATATTGCTCTGAAGGATGCCAAGACTCGACATAATATTATAATTTCTTTTCATACACTATCGTGTATATACTATGTGTCAAACTATTCTATACTATGTGTCAAAATGTCAACATTGCTGCGGCCTGGACATTTCAATATTAAGTCTGTACCATACAATGATATTTCAACATTACCTGGAAGGGTGCCCTTTATTTTGCATAAGCTTCTCGGTTTAACCTTGGCCGACACCATCCGTCGCTATTTCAACATGGTTGTGAAAGACACGAGTCATCACTATATCAAAATGGCTCGGAAAAAACACTGAACAGACGCTATGCTTCACTGATTCAACTTTCCCCGGAAAAAACTAGGCGTCGCTGATCAAAATGGGTCAGACCAACACTAGGCGTCGCTGTTTCAACTTGATTCTGAAAGACACTAGGCGTCACTATTTCAACATGGTTCTGAAAGACTCTAGCCGTCACTATTTCAACATGGTTCTGAAAGACACTAGGCTCACTATTTCAACATGGGTCGGAACAACACTAGGCGTCACTATTGTGACTTTTTCAACATGGTTCTGAAAGACACTAAGCTCATTATTTCAATAAGGTTCGGAAAGAAACTAGGCGTCGCTATTTCAACGTGATTCGGAACAACACTAGGCGTCGCTATTTCAACATGATTCGGAAAGACACTAGGCCTCGCTCTTTCAATATGATTCGGAACAACACTAGGCATCGCTATTTCAACATGATTCGGAAAGACACTAGGCGTCACTATTTCAACATGGTTCCGAAAGACACTAGGCGTCGCTATTTCAACATGATTCGGAAAGAAACTAGGCGTCTCTATTTCAACATGATTCGGAAAGACACTAGGCGTCGCTATTTCAACATGATTCAGAAAGACACTATGCGTCGTTATTTGAACATGATTCAGAGAAACACTAGGCGTCGCTATTTCAACATGATTCGGAACAGCACTAGGTATCGCTATTTCAACATGGTTCTGAAAGACACTAGGCGTCGCTATTTCAACATGATTCGGAACAGCACTTGGCATCGCTATTTTAACATGATTCGGAAAGACACTAGTCATCACTATTTCAACATGGTTCCGAAAGACACTAGGCGTCGCTATTTCAACATGGTTTGGAGCAACACTATGTGTCGCTATTTCAACATGGTTCGTAACAACACTAGGCGTCGCTATTTCAACATGGTCCGGAAAGACACTAGGCGTCGCTATTTCAACATGATTCGGAAAGAAACTAGGCGTTGCTATTTCAACATTTTTCGGAAAGACACTAGGCATCGTTATTTCAACATGGTTCGAAAAGAAACTAGGCGTCGCTTTTTCAACATGGTTCGAAAAGAAACTAGGCGTCGCTATTTCAAAATGGTTCAGAAAGACACTAGGCGTCGTTATTTCAACATGATTCGGAAAGACACTAGGCTTCGCTATTACAATTTGATTCGGAAAGACACTAGGCGTCGCTATTTCAACATTATTCGGAAAGAAACTAGGCGTCGCTATTTCACCATGGTGCGGAAAGACACTAGGCGTCGTTATTTCAACATGGTTCGAAAAGACACTAGGCATCGCAAATTTCAACATGGTTCGGAGAAACACTTGCCGTCGCTATTTCAACGTGATTCTGAACAACACTATGCGTTGCTATTTCAACATGGTTTCGAACAACACTATGCGTCGCTATTTCAACATGATTCTGAATTACACTAGACGTAGTTATTTCAACATGGTCCAGAAAGACACTGTGGGTCACTATTTCAACATGTCCGGAAAGACACTAGGCATCGCTATTTCAACATGGTCCGGAAAGACACTAGGCGTCGCTATTTCAACATGGTCCAGAAAGACACTAGGCGTCGCTATTTCAACATGGTCCGGAAAGACACTATGAGTCGCTATTTCAACATGGTCCAGAAAGACACTAGGCTTCGCTATTTCAACATGGTCCAGAAAGACACTAGGCGTCGCTATTTCAAGATGGTCCGGAAAGACACTAGGCGTCGCTATTTCAACATGATTCGGAAAGACACTAGGCGTCGCTATTTCAACATGATTCGGAAAGACACTAGGCGTCACTATTTCAACATGATTCGGAAAGACACTAGGGTCGCTATTTCAACATAGTTCAGAAAGACACTAGGCATCGGTATTTCAACATGATTCGGAAAGACACTAGGCGTCGCTATTTCATCATAGTCCGGAAAGACACTAGGCGTCGCTATTTCAACATGATTCGGAAAGACACTAGGTGTCGCTATTTCAAAATGGTTCGGAACAACACTAGGCGTCGCTATTTCAGAATGGCTCGGAACAACACTAGGCGTCGCTATTTCAAAATGGTTCGGAACAACACTAGGCGTCGCTATTTCAAAATGGTTCGGAACAACACTAGGCATCGCTATTTCAACATGGCTTGGAAAAAGATTAGGCGTCGCTAATTCAACATGATTCGGAAAAGATTAGGCGTCGCTATTTCAACATGACTCGGAACAAGATTAGGCGTCGCTATTTCAACATGACTCGGAACAAGATTAGGCTATTACTCTAGAGTACACATGTTCATGTATTCTAAGCTTCGCTATTTCAGCATTGCTGGGAACAACTCATGACAATTTCAACATAACTCTCGAATATTCCAGGCGCAGGTATTTCAAGATTACTCTCGAATATTCTGTATTGCCTTGGCTGACACTATCCGTCGCAATTTCAACCTGACGCGGACTTAAATAGTGCGTCGATATTTCAACATTTTTCCCGAAGAATCTAGACGTCTTAATCTCAACATTACCCGAAAAGACTCTAGACGTCGCCACCACAGCATTACTGTCGAAGACTTTAGGCGTCGCTCTATCAACGTTACTCTCGAAGATACTAGGCGCAGCTATTTCAACACTACCCTCGAGGATTCTCAGCGCAGCTATTTCAGTATGACTCCCGACGATTATAAGTTCAGCTATCCACCTTGACTCTGGACGATTCAAAGCACAGCTATCCAACCTGACTCGGAAGTAGACTAGGCGCCGCTTTTCCAATACTATTTCAAAGGTCATTGACCTAACTGATGTAATGCCGCTCGCCATTGTGACCGACGGATCTGGAAGTTTCGGTGGCTCTCCTCATCCCCGACGTGATCCCCTTCCATCTTTTGCGGTCTTGTACAGCATCTCTGTAAATTGAGTCAGGTCTTCTGTAGAGCGAAAAGTCTCTGCGCAGAATTTGACAATCTAGTGTTGGACACTATTTTTGGATGTCTAATTCCAATGTCCGTCCGTTCTGGTATTACCCATGATCCACAGTACGACAGATATGTATAGTTTCAGTTTGGTCTTGAGCTTTGTCTTTAGCTTTCTTATCTGGAACGCACCAGGCGTCACTATTAAAGATACTACGTATCAACATTTCGACTTTGCTCTCATGAATACTA
The DNA here is from genome assembly GCA_039654505.1 of Plocamopherus imperialis. NCBI lineage: Eukaryota > Metazoa > Mollusca > Gastropoda > Nudibranchia > Polyceridae > Plocamopherus > Plocamopherus imperialis. Next base: position 7,289 of record JBCHJU010441993.1, read on the forward strand.
AGCATCAAAAGTTCGATTTTACTATCAAAACATAATTGCGGTGCTATTTCAACAGATTTTAGAGATACTCAATGAATATTTCAACCACACTCTGCAAGTCACGTTCTTCGCTTTTCTACGTTATTCTTAACAATACTATCAACGTTTGAACTTAAGTGCAAAAAGATACTGGCATCGCCATTTCAGAATTACCCTGAAACATACCGTGTATGAAGCGTTAAACGTTGTTCTGGCCGATACCATGAGTCGACATTTCAGAACTTTTCTCAAGGAATCATTTCCTCTGCATTTCATCATTTTCCATAATGACACTGTGCGTCGACGTTCTAACATTGCCCACCGAGCGTTGAAATTTCCTCATTTCGCTGAATGAAGGATACCATGCCTCGATGTTATGATGTTACTGTTAACAGCACTGTAGTGTCATCGCCATCTCAATAATACTCTGGCCGAAATCACTGTGTCCCTATTTCATGAATACTCCGGCCGAAAAAAACTGGGTCTTCATTTCAATAATACTCTGGCCGAAATCACTGTCTTAGCATTTCAATAATACTTTGGGCGAATCACTGTTTTCTCATTTCAATAATACTTTGGGCGATATCACTGTGTTCGTATTTCAATAATACTTCACGCGAAATCACTGTGTTCGTATTTCAATAATACTTTGACGAAACCATGTGTTCTCATTTGAGAAGTATAACTCTGAAGGCTTCTATCTATGGCTCGACGTTACAAACTTACTCAAAATAACACTTTATGTGGACTCAGAAGGATATGTGCGTCAACATTTCAAAGTTACTTTGACCGATTACTGTACGTGCATGCTGAAATTTAATTTTACTCTGGTGCCATGCTTTGATATTTCCACGTCTTTAAGGATGCATCGACACTCCAACCTTACTCAGAACGACATTTTAGCATTATTCTGAACCATACCCCATTACAATGCCTCGACATTTCAACATTATTGTGAACGACACGTTTGTTGACGTTTCAACACTAATTTGACCGAAACTGTATTTTCGTTTCAATACTGTGAAACTATGAAGGATACTGAGCCTCCACCTTTCACCATTTCTTTTAAGGATACTTCCAACATTACTGAAACCATGCTTTGAAATTTATTGTTACTTTGATTCTCTGTGTCGGCATTTCAACACGACTCTGACGATGCTAGACGTGGACATTCGAATATTACTCAAACGGCAACTATGCTCTGAACTTCAGCATTACTCTGACACATTGCGTTGACCTTTCAACATCATTGTGAATGACTTGCGACGCTGTATCAATATCACTCTGAACGATATTATTTATCAACATTTCAATATCACTGAAGCAAATTTTGCCACGGCATTTCAACAATATTCTTAATGATACTATTTGTCGTCATTTCAAATTTATTCTGACACTATGTGTCAACATAACTGTGAACTCTGAACAATTCTTGCGTCAACATTACTGCAAACAATTCTAAGAGATGAAATGAATGCTTACTTTGATTGGTTTGATTTTTTCTAATTATTTCGGTGCAAACTTTCTGCTGTTCTGCCAACATAATGCATGTATTTACTGTTCAAACCATTCTACTCGTTCACATTAGCATTGTGAAACAAAACCATAACTGGCTTCTTACTTTTTTTTATTTGGAGAGATTATGAAAGCTTTCCCGTCCGGGCATTGATAATGACCTGTGTTCTTGAACTTGAAGTAAACCTTACATTTCGTTGTAGAAGATAAAGTTGATTGAAAACCTCCGTTTGTCCTTCAATTACATAAACGGGACGCATTCTTGAGTGCTACATTGTATCTTAAGGAAAATGCATGTCTAAATGCTGTAACAAAATACACAGAATTTTCTCAAACTTGATCTTTGCAGCATGATGGAAAACTCATTTGTCTCAGAGCTAGATAATCGCATAGGAACAGAAGGCAAAATCCGAAAGCTTACAAAGTAAGCATGACCATTGCAGCATAAATATGGCAATAAACGTCTAAAAGTTCAATCATCGTTGCACCCGAAACGAAATTGTACAATGTAAAAATTATACATAATCAGGGCACAAGGAAAGGCCTACTTGAATCTAGCACAACGAATGACAAATTTATATCAATTTTTTTATGGATCAACGGAGCATAACAAAAGTTTAATTGCTATGGGAAGCAGATGTAGCAAAAAGCTAAGTCACTCCAACAGAAATAAAGAATGATTTGTTTAAATGTGCCATCATTCTGTCATTACTAACGACAGCATGTAGCAAGCGAAAGCTACTTCATAATGCAAATATTATGGTGAATTTGAAAGCTGTGTCGTTCTAGGAGTGTGGAACATGTAAGACTAGCAAGTCTTAAAGAAAAAGCTCGTGATCAAAATAAATTTCAAGGCAAGCATGTTTTAAAACACTTTGATTTTGCCGAGACTAGAAATTCGAAAGAACGATGTGACCGGGAACGGTGTTGTCCTAGCCTTGCAAAAGATGAACAGATTACATGTAATATGTTTTAGACTCTCACTGTGCTTATCTGAAAACATAATCGTCATTTGATCAGAAAAAAAATTAAAAATGTTTCATATCATCACTGCTCATTTGTAAGGAAAGACCATTTGATATAAATGGTGAAAACACCATATCCTTCGCCTTCAATCGTGAAAGTCAAACATGTCAAAGCCTTACCAACTCGAATATACCATAATTATATGTGCCTGAAAGTTTTGCTGTCCTTGGATAATAAATGGCGAGTGTGAGATCTGTTCTGCCCTTGAGATAAGGAAACTCAACTGTTTTTTGAAAGCAGCTTCGCTGTATTTGATAACGAATGGCAAATGTGTCTGAAAGCCACGATGTATTTAACGATGAAAGGCAAATGTGTCTGAAAGCTACAATGTGTTTAATAATGAAAGGCAAATGTATCTGAAGGCTTCACTGTATTTGATAAGGAAAGACAAATGTTTCTGAAAGCGTGTCCCATGTCTTTGGATAAGGAAAGACAAATGCGTTTGAAAGCTTCTCCTCTGTCTTTGGATAAGGAAAGACAAATGTCTGAAATTGTTTACTCTGTTCTTCATTAAGTAAAGGCCAATGTGTCTGAAAGCTGCATCGTATTTGATAAAGAAAAGCAAATGTGTCTGCTGGCTCCATTGTCCTGTAATAAGAAGATACCAATGTGAATGTGTCTGAAAGTTTCTTTGTATATTTGGTAAGGAAAGGTAAATGTGATTGAAAGCTTCACTGTATTTGACAACGAAAGGCCCATGTGTCTGAAAGCTTCGCTGTATTTGATAAGGAAAGTCAAATGTGTCTGAAAGCTTCGCTGTATTTGATAAGGAAAGGCAAATGTGTCTGAAAGCTGAACTGTATTTGATATATGGAAAAGGAAATGTGTCTGAAGGCTTCACTATATTTGATAGGGAAGGGCAAATGTGTCTGAAAGCTTCACTGCATTTGATAAGAAAAGGCAAATGTGTCTGAAAGCTTCACTGTATTTGATATGGAAAGGGAAATGTGTCTGAAAGCTTCACTATATTTGACATGGAAAGGCAAATGTGTCTGAAATTTTCATTACAATTGATATGGAAAGACAAATGTGTCTGAAAGCTGCACTGTATTTGATAAGGAGAAATAAATGTGTCTGAAACTCAGTCTGTATTTGATAAGGAATGGCAAATGCGAATAAACTGGAAAGCTTTACTGTATTTGATAAGGAAAAGCAAATATGTTTGAAACTTTTTTTCATGGAGAATGTTAAGTGCTGTGTCAGAAATATACTTAAGGTAGACGTGCTTCTTTTCTTTTTTTTTTTTTCTTTTTTCTTTTTTCTTTTTTTTTTTTTATTGCGTGCCGACGATGTCTAATTTAGCGCCAGAAAACAACTTCCCATTGAGAGATATGCTATAAAAGCAGCAACTTTCCGTAAAAAATGTTCAAGTGCAATATCATAAATATAATACTTCTTTACAAATATACAAGGGATCATTGTCACAAAACCGATTTCGCGTTTGGAACATTGTCACAAAACTGCTTTTACAATGAATATACGAAGCAACATTGTCACAAAACTGCTTCCACTTTCTTTTCGAATGTACAAACGGACATACAAACTTGATTTCAGTAGGAACGTAGGGGCTGTAAGGTCAGATAACTGTCTTTTAACCATGAATGTGCGAAAGAAAATAGATAGGAGAACTGATTTCGTTATGAATTAACGAGAGAAAGTGTCCAGAAAACAAACTGCTTTTTACTGCTAATGTACATGAAAGCACTGTCAGAAAACTGTCCCCAATTATGTCACGAATGTACTAAAGAACATTGTCAGGAAAATTGATTTCAGTGCGAGTGGGTGGGCTGTAGGGTCAAAAAAATGTTTTACAATGAATGTTAGAACAGAATATTGTCGGAAAACTGCTGTGAATACGAATGTTCGACTTAATGTGGTCAGAAACCTTCTTAAGTACGAATGCGCAAGACTGCATGGTCAGAAAACTGCTTTCAGTACGAATGTACAAGGATATATGGTCAGAAAACTGCTTTCAGTACGAATGTACAAGGCTACATGGTCAGAAAACTGCTTCCAGTACGAATGTTCAAAGATATATGGTCCGAAAACTGCTTTCAGTACGAATGAACAAGGATATATGGTCAGAAAACTGCTTTCAGTTCGAATGTACAAGGATATATGGTCAGAAAACTGCTTCCAGTACGAATGTACCAGGGTACAAGGTCCGAAAACTGCTTTCAGTTCGATTGCACAAGGATATATGGTCAAAAAACTGCTTTCAGTACGAATGTACAAGGCTGCATGGTCAGAAAACTGCTTTCAGTTCGAATGTACAAGGATACATTGTCAGAAAACTGCTTCCAGTACGAATGTACAAGGGTACATTGTCAGAAAACTGCTTCCAGTACGAATGTACAAGGATACATGCTCAGAAAACTGCTTTCAGTTCGATTGTACATGGTTACATGGTCAGAAAACTGCTTTCAGTTCGATTGTACAAGGCTACATGGTCAGAAAACTGTTTTCAGTACGAATGTACAAGGATATATGGTCAGAAAACTGCTTCCAGTACGAATGTACAAGGATGCATTGTCAGAAAACTGCTTCCAGTACGAATGTACAAGGATGCATGGTCAGAAAATTGCTTTCAGTTCGAATGTACATGGTCACATGGTCAGAAAACTGCTTTCAGTACGAATGTACAAGGATATATGGTCAGAAAACTGCTTCCAGTACGAATGTACCAGGGTACAAGGTCCGAAAACTGCTTCCAGTACGAATGTATAAGGATGCATGATCAGAAAACTGCTTTCAGTTCGATTGTACATGGTTACATGGTCAGAAAACTGCTTTCAGTGCGAATGTACAAGGATACATGGTCAGAAAACTGCTTCCAGTACGAATGTACAAGGATGCATGCTCAGAAAACTGCTTTCAGTTCGATTGTACATGGTTACATGGTCAGAAAACTGCTTTCAGTTCGAATGTACAAGGCTACATGGTCAGAAAACTGCTTTCAGTTCGATTGTACATGGTTACATGGTCAGAAAACTGCTTTCAGTACGAATGTACAAGGCTACATGGTCAGAAAACTGCTTTCAGTACAAATGTACCAGGGTACATGGTCAGTACGAATGTACAAGGCTACATGGTCAGAAAACTGCTTTCAGTACGAATGTACAATTCAAGGTTGCATGGTCAGAAAACTGCATTTAGTACAAACAAATGTATGAATGTACGACGATGAGGGTACGGGATCAGAATGGCTTCCTTTATGTGTACAATGTCAACATGAGAATCAGAAGATTGCTTTCTGGACCGATCTGCGTGACTACATGATATAGGGTACATGAAATGTGCTCTGTACGATTGTGTTGCTAAGGATTGTCTTTGTGGCATTGTGACATGACTTCATCCGAAAATTTGTTACGCATGTTGGCTGCACGAAAGAACCCGTCTTTGAAAGTGTTCAGTTAGGGTAGGGGGGGGGGGGAGGAGAGAGAGAGAGAGAGAGAGAGAGAGAAAGAGAGAGAGGGAAAGAGAAA